>AP028424.1:461667-682540 GCA_036509395.1 Antheraea yamamai | reverse complement strand
GAGACGCAGCTGAGGTCAAAGGGGAGCAGACTCGCCCGCATACGTACCTCGCCCTCTATTGCACCCACGTTGATACATGTGTTCTGTCATAACTAGTTGCAGTACAGTCGCATACAGAATAATTTTATTGTTGTTAATTCCATGTTATTGCTGTTTTCGTTCTTTTCTTTTTTTATTTACAATTGTTATTATTAGAAAACTCATCCACTTCGAAAAATGATGTTTCTATAGAAGGCGTTGTTTATTACAAATTATTTATTTGTTATGGATATACTTTATTTACAATAACGGTATTGTAACACGCATAATATACCTGCACAATATATGTTACAAGATATATCCCACATGTAGAAACAAATATTGCATAAGGCGGATCATTCCATTAAAGTACGCGATCACCCAAAACTCCTCAACTAGGTGATGAAATATTAATGGATTTAATTATAACTACGAATACAAGATGTGGCGATCTGTTAATATTCTATCTATCACTTTATAATCCAACTAGTCCATTTCTAGTTTTTACTGTTATTTTATTCCCATAGTTATGATTAAATTTTTATTGTCTATTCATTTTTAACTCTAGTTTTTTGCAAATATTCTATATGTCTGTCTGTATAACTCATATGTATGTATATATTTGCTTAATTCATATAAACAGGTTTTTGTAAACTAGGTGTCAAAAAACCATTTATAAGACGACACAATCCAAATGAAACTTTCATTTCACATAAAAAATCTTCTGAAAGTAGCATCGTAGTCGTTATACTTCTACATTCTTATTACTTACTGTAATAGGCTAATATCTACTTGAATCATAATTCACTAAAATCTAATATATTGCATATATAATATTGAGACAACTTGAAGATTAATAAATTGAAATATTAAATTCCTATAATAATGTTTTGAATTTGTTTCGTATTAACCACTTCACTGTACTATGCGCAAGACCGAACTTAAAGCTATATATTTAGAGCGGTCAAAAACAATGACGCGGACTGTACATATAATGTTAAATTGAGCATGGTTTAATAATAAAAATAAAAAGTACACAAGCGATCAATCTGCCACTAAAAATGTTATTATACTTATGAAATGTCAAAAGGTATTTTGTACACATTAGCATTTTTTTAAATAGTAACATTTTTTTTATATAGTATGTTTTAGATAAGTTTTTTCTTATTGAATCGTACCAGTGTATATTGTCTACATTTATTTACACAAGAGTAGTATTTACAGCAACAAGATATTCAAAAATAATGTTTATGCATAATTATGGTATATTATGAGAAAGTGATGAAATCCCTTTTAAGTTTGTTTTTGGTAATTCGCATAAAAATACTAGGTATATGCTGATTTATAAATTATTTTCTTTTTTTTGTAATATATATTGTACGTTAGTTTTGTATTAAAGAGTGATAATATTTTTGTTAAAGATGATATTTGATGTTGAAATTTTTTTTAAAATTATACTTACATTCCTTGGGAAATTCTTATTGGAATTAATTTAAAAAATGTGTATTAATTAGGCTGTATTATTAATTTTATACAAGTTATTTTTTTTTCAAATAAGTTTTAATGATTTAGTAATATATATTATTTTTTGTTTTTAATAACACTTACTATTCATTTATACTGCATTTCGATAGAACATCTGCATTTATATATTCTTATGCTATAGTTAGTTATATTTGTTGTGTTGTATTACATTAAATCAATTTGGTTAGCTGTCAAAAGAAGATCGCATGTGCATGCATGTTGCTTACAGTAAATACATACTTAATAAATTGGTCTATGAATACAAATAACGTCTGCTTTGACCATTTTTTTTTCAAAAATCCTTTTCTTTCAGTTAATTTTTTTTTCACACAATTAGATAAAATTATCTGAAAAATATGTTTGCTTTTATATATTTTAACATAAGTTATTACCGAATGAATATTATAAGAATGCAATGTTTTGTAAAGCTATATCGGATTTTACTTGAAATTATATTGTAAAAATATCTTTAGTCCGTTCATAATTATTTAGGCATAACTTCATCTTATGCAAAACATGGTTGGTGCATACTTCTAATAATTAATCATTATGTAGCAAATATTTAGTTCTCAGCAATAGGATCTCAATTTTTAAAACAAAAACAACAATTTTTCAAAAAGAAACCATCATAGAAATATATTTAAAAAGCTTTATTTAAGTACCGGTGCTCGTGACGTTTTTTTTCTACTAATATGAGGAGATTATTTTTCTTGTCTTATAAAGTTAAGTGTTGTGAGATAGAATTCTTAACCGTCGATGCAAACATGTTCGGGTCAAGCGTGACGTCACATTACAGCCGTGAACGAAATGCGATTTAAGCGACTAACTTACAGCAATTAACTCTCACAGTGTCAAAATTATTTTGCATTATCGGAACTTTTTAACCCTTTATATCACCATGGGACAGTATTTACTAACTTTTTCCATATAAAGTATGTAAAGCGAATGGTTTTTTACGGATATAAAATAAAGTTCCCGCCCCGGGATGTATCGCGCTTCAGTTGTTTTTATAGGTTCATATCGTAAATATCGCACTTTTTCAAAACAAACCAACTTGTTCAAACTTGTCACAACGTTGTGAAATATGTATGTTTATAAAATATTTCAAGTGCAAAAACGTTGTGTTTGTGGTGTGTACTGAAAAGGTAAATATATATGTTATTTGCCATTGTTTGTACTTATTGCACAATACTTACAATTCTGAAAATAATATTGCCATTATTTGTTTGTACCCATTCAACCGCATTATGTTATTAAGTACATCTAATGTCATCTACACGAGCAACTTTTTATTCTTTTTATATGAAAGCTTCCAAATATCTACGACAGGAGGAAATACAGCAAGCTCTTTTTACCTATGCCGAGAGTGCGGATGTATTTAAGAATGATGAGGATAGCATTGTCGATCCTAACTTTGCTCTGGATTTGGAGGTCCCACTGGATATTAACGATTTTGATGAAGTTGACGGAGTGAATTGACATCACTATTGAAAATATTGAGATTTCAAGCAGTGCTTCTTAACTGATAGGTCTTTGTAATACCTTACCTAAACTAGGACCTAATTAGCCTTGAATCATCAGAATGCAGCCAAGTCAAGCCAAGCATTCGCACATTCCATATAAGTTCGTTTAAAATGTGCCTTAGAATTGTATATAAAGGAGTATTCGGGCGTTGATAATTGTGATTAGAATCTCTATTATCGATTACATCTTTATAATCATTATGATGTAATAATATTTAAAAAATATGCAATTCCCATGTTGTAGTAAAACAATATATGCTATACAAAGAAGATAAACCAGTTCGAGTTTACTGCCGTATTGCAGTTGAGCGGGTTTTCCGAACAACTATGACGTTAATAAGCGCCTTTTCAAGTTCTAAATTGAATAACGATTTTTACTTATTTTCCATCGCCTCATCTATCATCTGAATGTTTGTATTTATTATGTATTCCGTACTCTAATACAATGTAATGTATTAGAGTTCGGATCTCTTCATCGGATCACAAATCTAATGTACCGTCCGCCGCATGGTAGGGGCAGCCAGGGATCGAACTTGTTGTGTAACCTGGAACACGGCCTCTGCGGCAGCCTAGCAAGGTGAAATTGCCATTCGTCTCTACATACTTATTCGTTAGAAAAACTCGATGTTACGTAAACATGGACTTTTTGAGCCCATTGTTAAGATTCCGTTATCATTGGAAAATAATCTGATTTGACATTTTGATGCCATCATTTACACCTTTCTGCTATCGTTCCGATTTTGCTAAGTAAGTAATTATGGGGCTGTTATCCCAGATACTAAAGGCGCAACTCTGACACGTTAATTGTGACCAATTTTAATTAAAAACGCGAACTGTAAATATAATAAAAGACGAGTATATGTGATATGTATTTCGATATGCACGCAATTCGATCTCAACAAACTGGAGCGATCCAGTAACATTTAAAGGTTTTCTTGATACAAAGTGAGAAATTAGTTTATAAAGGTTACTTAGTACCGTAAGTAACTTGTAACGCACTTGGTTACTATAAATATATATGTATGTACTAACTTATTTTAAGGGATAAGCGTATAAATATTTAGTGTATTGTTCTGGAACAAAAACAACTTACCACTACACTACATAAAAATTGAGATTATTGATAATGTGGTCATTCATGCCTAGTTGCAAAAATGACCTTATGGTCAATTATACCAAAAACATAGTGAAAATATATGTATACTAAATTTTACCTCCTAATACTAAGGCGTTCCTTTAGATGTGAACAAGAGTTGTTTGTGAAACTATAGACCACTTAATACTAGACAAGAATTGTTAGACAGACATATCAGTGCCTCACTGTTCAACTATGGTCATGAGTCACCAAACAGTTATGATACCCGTAGAAATAAGTTATTGTACCAATGACCTCAATATATGCTAGTTTTTAGGATCAAAATGAAAACGTATATTCAGCGTATCGCGCGTTAATGAGGAAACTGAAGGACGTATAAACACATGTCACGTAAATAATAACATTCTGATGACCAACAGACAATGAAAAAAATAATATAAATACTGTATATATATAAATAATAAGCGTCAAGATCATTGTTTTTTTTATACTTAAACCCGTTGCCAGAAAATGTATTAGTTTTGCGTAGTGCATAGTATTTACGAGTTCACCATTCGCTTTCAAAGTGCGGCAAACAATTAGCGTGTAATTATGTACAAAATCGTTTGTTTCGCTTCAATAGAACAAATACAATACAGTAATTCAGTCAATTATTTCATTCGAGTCTCACTGTCCTGCTAAAACATTTCTGAAATTATTAGTATTACACTTTGTTCAGAATTTTTGCTTTTTTACTAATTAACTATTACAGTTTGTATGAAAGTCAATTTTATGAAATACGGGAATTTGTAATTTTCAACTTACCTGAAGTTGAGTTTTGTGATCGCCACGTTTTGTTGTTCTGAATATTATTATTATTATATATATGAATTATAAATTATATTATTAAGTTACTATTATCGTGTGAAATGTATAGATTGTTGTTTGTGCAAGCTTTCTATAATTTATTTCTTTAAAAAAATGCGAAATATGTCCTTTACATTGCACAATACAAGAATTGAATAAGTCAACGAATAAGGTATTCTCTTCCCTGACGTATGTCATGTGATTGATTCGCTTAAGACAGCGTGGGTTTTAATTTTTAAGTAATAGTATAGCTTCATTTAACTCGGGGACAAATTGATCGTATTTATTATTTTTATTGTTATGTAAATCATATAATTATAACATTCCAGAAGATATTGGAAATACGATTGAATATAGTTTTTTAAATACTTTTGATTAAGTTATACTTTGCACTTCCGCTTATAAAAGATTTGCCGCTGCCACCTCTCACTGCTAAATATCACGTTTAATTTTGTTCCACGTATACCTGAAAGATTTAAAATTGAAATCTATCTATACATATAATAAGAATGTAAATCTAACGTGTCTGTACTTATTACATTTTTACAAAAAAAAAATGTTGCAGGTGTCTTGGGATTAGCAATTAAATACATTTCAATCATTTTTAGAAATGTCTGTGTATTTGTTTGAACACGCATCACTGTTAAAGTACTGCGTTTACAATAAGACTTTTCACATCATAAAGCAATCATAGAATCAAATCAATCAACAAAATCATAAAGTATATCTTCGAGTAACATTTAGTCTTCGTTTCATTAAAATTAGTCCACTCTATCAAAATTTATTGTAATTGTAATGACGACCCGACTTTTAAGTACGAAAGCAAAGTACATAAGTAAATGGACTTAATACATTCAAATGATTTTATTAGTCACGGTTTTTTTACTTTTGGGTCCACGCAGACGGAGTCGCGAGTATAGCTAGTTAATAATATGATTATCTAAAAATTACGAGGTATACATAAAAAATACTGTTGATCCCTTAGACACTGTTGAGATCGTTCAGCAAGATAATAATGATAAGACTAATAATGTAAAATGTATTGTTTACAGCTACCTACATATTAACGGTGTCTAAAGGTTCAAAGGTCTTATCTTATTTCAGTTTCTAATGTTTTGCATTTTTCGGTCCCTTTATCACTAGTTCCAGATGTTCCTTATTTATGTACATGTCGAATTGTCGAACAAATAAAATGAAACGAGTTTCGTTGCATTGAGACGTGGCAGCAACTACTTTATTCCAGGCGGAAATACAACGTAACAATCAACCAATGATAGATTTC
The DNA here is from genome assembly GCA_036509395.1 of Antheraea yamamai. Taxonomy (NCBI): domain Eukaryota; kingdom Metazoa; phylum Arthropoda; class Insecta; order Lepidoptera; family Saturniidae; genus Antheraea; species Antheraea yamamai. The sequence goes on along the minus strand of AP028424.1, from coordinate 676,251 downwards.
CGCAAAATAACGCCTACGTGAATGAAATCTATTTTTTCTTTGTATAATTTTTCGATTTTATTAGATTAAACTAGTTAATTAAACTGTAAGTTAGTTTAGGAAATAGAATATTTACATTGACCAATCAACTATGACATGGAATTAGGCCATTACGGGAAAAGAATGTATTGTTTTCTTTATTATTACTGTACTATGAACGTTTTAAAATGTATAAATAACCTCGGTAATTCGAATCCCAAAAGGACGGCAAGAGATCGATTAAAAAACGGTCTTGTTTGAAATTTTTTCGTAAATAAACATTCAAGTTGCAGATCATTTTAAGTGACTCAGATAATTATTAAATTAAAATAATTGTAAGAATATACTACGTACATATTTTCGGAAATATTCTTAAAGCTGATACATAGTTTATTTTCTAATTAATTTTCTGTTAATTTATAATTATTAAGTAGAATTTGATTGAAGAAGGCGTTACTTTGCGGAAATCCATCATTAAATATTATAGTGGACCCTACTATGCACCCGTTTCGCCCAAATCTGCGGGTTCCGTAGTTTCGGGCAAAAAGCCCCGCCCACCGCCCACCGCCCCCCGTTACGATCCAAGACAAGGCGTCCTGGGTCGACATTTTGTACATGCTGGAAACGGCAGGCATTTCTTACAGCTCTGCCGTGTGTACCGCTGTAGGTATTTAGGTAAAGGTTACGACTCCTACCTATCACCGCAAACTCACCCAGTTTCGTCGGGACAATCAGTGAAGGTTTTTCACTCACTCGCTCGAAGAGCGAAAACTATGAGTTTCTATTCGTAGAGTCCCGTCCGAAATCCCAACTGTCGACATCTCCGACGACCTCAAAGAACAGAAGTTTCCTGTTCGCGAGGTACATCGCATGGACCCTCCGTGCACCAAGGCGTTCTATGATATGGTGTTGGTTATTCTCGACCGCACCGTGGAGGGAAAAACTATTTTCAACCTGACGACCCTCTGCGGCCTTTCCGGCGTTATCGTCGAGCCGCCGCGCAAAACGTCCGTACCCTCGTAGTGTCACAACTGCCAGGTGTACGGGTACTCCGCACAAAACTGTCGCCTGCGACGCAGGTGCGTTAAGTGCCGCGGCGTGGGCCATATCGCGGATGTCCCCGCGCCCCGTGTATGACGCGCCCTCGCTACCCTAGACAGATCTCGCCGTCTAAGACGCCCGCCGCCTCTGCCCGCCCCCGACCTCCGCCTCTCATGTCTCGAGAGGCCTTTCCGAACCTGCTGAGCACATCTCGTGCACCGCCAACATCCGTACCCGTGAAGAGCGCGCCCCCCGCCTCGCACGGGCCCTTCGGGCTCCGTCGGCTCCTAAGCCTGCGCCCCAACCCCGTCCGAGTCCCCAGACGGCTAAGCCTTCACAGGCTGAACCCGCGCAGTCCTTTTCAATATTCAGTATTGACTATATGGGTCAATTACTGATTTTCCACGAGATCTCGGCGCTCGACGCAACATCAAAAAATCCCGAGTAGCACCTAGCTATTACAGCTCTTGCTAAGTTTCCCGCCATCGCAGCTAGTCTACAATGGCTCGCGCGCGCTGCCGTTCCAAAATAAATAATTCATTATAAGATAGAATAAATACGTGCATTTATATCTATTTTCCCCTAAAATGACCGAATAATAATACTGTTACTTCTATTTTTAGATTCCGGCGCCGACGCCGTTCAATTAACTTTTAAATTCGATCTTATTAACATGCGTGTTTGCGCCCACGCTCGCGTAACCCTCCCTCGCGCCGTCGCGAAGGAAGGGCACCTCTTTCGTCCCCGCAAACATAGCGGTTCTTCAGTAATATCTCAAGATGTTACTATCGCGATATAGTGACTCACCTACATCACTTGTACTCACACATCAGATCACCTCTCACACACGTGCACATATATACACATGATGAAAGGGTTTTTCCCTTCCCCATTTTGTTTTTTCCCCTTATCGAACTGAATCGAATAGTATAGGTAGTTCGTTTCATTTTCGATATACACGTATGCGTTTGTGAATCATGCAATTTCTATTGTATGCTTAGAATAGTTTAGCTAGGTCTGATCGGGATCCCAAGTAACAGCCCAAGGCGAGGTGTGCCGTGCACCCTTGAGCGTGTTACCTAAATAAAATCGGCGGAGTGCCTTAAGCGCTTGCTTTAGTAGTCCGGTGAAGCTATGAAGACATTGCCAGGTCTCAAAAAAAACCGCGTCCACTCGCCCCCTCGCATCGGAAGTGTCAACATCGATCTGAAGATGCTCTGTGATGGAACGAAACACGTGTAATCGCTTGTCGTTATTACACGTCAATCTACAACATATTTTTAATTAATTCATTGATAATTATTGTATTAATGTTAATTATATATTGTATAATTAATATATACATATATATTGATTCATCGATTTGCTTTTTGTTGCAGTTAGACGTAGTAGTGTTCAATCAATTCCAAGCGGAAGTGCAAAGTAGCGTCCACTATAATATTTATTAAGTAGAATGAAAAATTGATGTGTTCGAGATACGGAGATGAATAATATTTATTTCGAATTATATCAAAAACATATGTACTGTTTTGATTTGTCGAAGTGAGCATTTCGAGTAATGCTGATTAAAAAGAATAGAATTAGGGGGTGTTTTGAGTTGTACGGGATTTCAACTTACCGAAGTTTAATTTACCGAGGTTCTTATATATCTCATTATGTTAACATTCATGTAATAAACATGTATGCTCGTGTTGGTCATTTATTAAATGAAGACAAGGTTTCATGTATAATGGTATGCATCATTCTGTGCAACATTGTAAAAGAAATGGCGGAATAAATGTAACATTATATTATAGAAATAGTACCAAACATTGTACAGTATATAGAATATTAAATATATACATAAATATTAAATTCATCACATATGTACATCATGTGTATTTTATTTTCAATTCCTTTTAGTGTCGCGTCTGCTTGTTACACAAAGTATATTCATAATAATCACGAGTCAGTTTCTTCAATAAATAAAGACGAAGAATGTGTTGAATTCCTCATAATCTATTTAAATAAATATAAGAACATAAAAGAAAGTTATCAAATATGAGAAATATATCAAATCCTTTAGAGGATATTGAAATTGAAGCCCACAAGATTTATTGATATTTACCACTTCGGATGCATATACAATGGAATTAGCTTAAACTGTCTATGTTAATCTGTGGCCCATAGAGTATTTTATTAAATACAATTTTACAAATATAACTGTTATATTTTAAAAAAACCTGTATAATTAAAATGATAGAAGTCTGCTGTCGTGCACATATCACGCAAAAACTACTAAATAAATTTATTATAATTTTACGTCTTAAAACTTCGATGCTTATAAAAAAAAATATCAGGATGTCTTCATTTGATATAAAGTTATTACAGTTTTAAGAAAGTGATTTTTACAAGCATTAAAAGAGAGTAAATAAAATTTTTAAGCAAACTATATTTTTGCTTATTGTGCATAATATATCGTTAACATAAAACACAGGCGAAGTCGCGGGCATTGGTTAGTATTATATAATTGTATTTTCATTTAAACAAAAATACGTTGATATTGGGATTTTCAAAAAATAAATAGTACTATTGTTTTGACGAGGCCGCGATTCGTTTTGCTGTTCAAGAATAAATTAATGTTCATCTATGATTAAAAAGATGTTTGAAACATAAATACAAATTGATATTTTGTTTTTATGTATTATGCCGACTCGAAAGAATATTTAATGTAATTATTATCCTTTATTAGTGACAATAGGGGCCACTATTGCATAAAATTAACTGGTGTATATCGAAGCGCTGATCTGTATTCATCGACCGGACGACCAGTAACTAACCATTAACGATTCGGTAACCATAAGTCATTTTATTACATAGTATAAAACAAAGCCCCCAACTGCGTCTGTCTGTCTGTCTGTTCGCGATAAACTCAAAAACTACTGAACGGATTTTCATGCGGTTTTCACCAGTGGATACAGATATTCATGAGGAAGGTTTTAGTGTATAATTTATCAAGGTTTTTTATAGTCATGGCGGGACAGCGTCTGCCGGGCCCGCTAGTATATCTATAAATACGAAATCATTTAATATTTTCAAATAATTTTAAATACGCTCAGTCCTGAAAAAAATTAATTTACTAAAATCTAAGTTTCGTTGAATAAAAATGTAAGAAAAAAAATAGATATTATTTTATCAGTCGAAACATATGTCAGAAGATCCATTCAGCCAGAAGACGTTCACAGCTGGATATAGGACTCTTCTTCCAACTTTAAGTTTAAGCCCACGGTCCACTTTAAGGGCGGGTCTAGCCGAGAACTCTTTGATGTCATCGGCCATCCGGTTTGTTATCAATGTCCATAAGTAGGCATATATTATATGCTTCTATTGGTATGTGTAATGGTTGTGTACACATTTTATGATTAATAGCCACAATACGTATAAATTTAGCAATTAAACTTATAAATCTAGAAACACGAAAGGATAATTAAAATACTCATAAAAATCAATTTTGGTTGTAATCATATGAGATTTATTAGAACAGAAAAAAAATGAAATATATAAAAATGACTTTTCATTCGAAACAAGTAGTTTGTTATATAAGTTAATATACAAGCTTTGTGAATTATGTTCCGTTATTTATGAATACTTGTTTCCAAACTGAGCTGGGACGGAGTCCTCGCAGCTAACTGTCCGCTCAATCTAAACAGTTTTCCATTCAAAGAAGTAGCGGCTTCCATCTTTCTCAGAAACATATTCTTGCACGAAGCATTCAAAGTCTTTTCCGTCAGCGTTCTATTTGACGCCGAATCCAATGAGTTGATAATCGAATCTGCATCTGTATCCAAATTAAATATGTTTGTTTGCGACTCCTGACGCCACAGTTTCTGCAAGTTTAAAGCCATCAATTCTAATTGTACCTGCGATAGTTCTCTTATTACATCGATTTGTACGGACATGACATTGTCACACGTCTTTAACAAGGAATTCAAAGTTTCTAGAACGTCTGCCCTTCTTTTTTGTATGCTATATTGGTTGTCAATCTTTCTCTCAAATAAAGCTAAGTGTTCGTATAACTCCGCGAGTTGTAAAGAACAGGATATGTACTGCGCAGAATGATGTTCAAAATCGTAATAATGCTTGGCTCTCATCAACCACTTGTGTGTGAATGCAAATAGCTTTCGAGCTTCATCTACGTTAGATACCATTTCCAAAGGCACACGGCTTTCCATATTTCTCAAATCAAGAGAGGGAAATGTAAATAGTTTTTCAGGAGCACAGTCCCCTTTGCCAGATTTCTCAGCATCTTTGAAGTTCTCATCACCAAACTTGCTAGAAAATTTATCATCTAAGGTATCTACAGTTTTCCACAAATCTGTTCGGGATGAGGGATGGCTAAAATATTTATTCAGGATTTTTTTTTTCGATAATTTGAAGAGAGTTAGTCCATATTTGACCCAATGATGACTGAGCTCTAGAAAATGCATTTCGAAATCTCCTTTTTGGAGGACAAATTCTTCGGGTATGAGCTTACAGTTGTCATGGCAGGTCCGGAGAACGTGATAAGCTGCGCAGAGATGGTGCCTTGCGTTGCCCATATTGTTAAGATAGGTGAAGTAATTACCCAATCTTGCAGTTCTTAGGGCCCAATCTTGGGGTGTACCTTCTTTCGTTTCGAGTTGTCTTCTCAATGCTGTATGGTTGTAAACGGTATATTTTTGAGGCAAATTTAATTTGTTATACAAGAATGCTTGCATTTGAATGTTATTAGTAACCACTTTGTCAATTTTTTCTGGACTAACGCGCTTTATGTTTGCTAATGGTTCTGCAGTGAATAGGTCTTCTGCATCTAAGAATTTGTCAGGTTGAGATTTACTGATATTATCGTAAAGGTCTTCCATACCTTCCAAGATGTCTCTAGCTTGAGCAGTTTCATCAAGTTGAATTAAATAGTAGCACAGAAGATTCTGGATTCTTAGTAGAATGAACAGACATTCATCTCGAAGACAATGCGGCTTCAGTTTTTCAAAAGCTGCGTGAAGAATATTCCTTTTCTCTATAAGAGATATAGGCATTGTTTTCGCGGATAAAAGTGCTAAATAACCTTCCATTGCGACGGATCGTATATACAGATCATGGTTTTCTTTACCCAGCACTATCAGCTCGGTACTTAGAGTTTGGACGTCTTTCTTAAGGCTTTGAAGTCTGTCAGATGAGTGCTTATTCTTTATAGCAGTTCTAACATTTTCGAACGTACCACTGATTCGACTCAATGTATCCATTACTGATAAACACTTTTAATTTTAAGAATTTTTTATATATATTACTACGTCTAAAAATATGACGTTTACTTATTTGTTGTCTGTTTTCTTCCTTTTTGATGTATTATGTTCCTCGATTGCCAGAATTATTTTTGTGACATTTTATTTAAAACCTATACATTATTATTTTATATACTTAGTCTGGCCGTAAATACTGTTACAATTAAAAATAAACAAAATATTACATTTGAATTTGAAATCTGTCATCTTCATATGATTATTCATTGAGCTTTCTCATTTTGGCGCCAGTACATTGTACAATATTTTGCGATATTACAATGGAGTGGGGTGATAAAGAGAACCGAATCGCTGTGATTACATTACACAAAGTAGATATGGAGTCAAATGCAATATTTAAAACTCTCCTTACGCTTGGTATTAGTAAAATGTTTATGAACAGGGCTATTAATAGGTACATACAATGAGACCTCTTCTGTTTGTGACAGAAAAAGATCTGTTCTGTTTTGCATTTTTAAATTAATTATAGTATGATTTATTTAAATTTCATAATTTGCGGAAAGTGAAATTATTATCATTAGTCTGGTTTTCATATCTATTGGCACTTCGAACAATAACTATATACATTTTGTACAGTTTATTAATTAACCAAACATATACACAATCTCAATACAAAATATCAATATTAGTACACAGGCCGCTATACTACGCGTCGCTAGTGTGACGCAAGCCGTGCAATACGGCCGGTGCTTACGTAGCATGTCATGAAGCGAAATTATAAATTTGTCTGTTGCCAACAATACCGTTCAACGCGTATAAAGAATTTTGCACTTCAAAAATACGTCATTTCAAATGAGTATGTTTTACTCATTATTTTAACCCGAAGCCGTATTCATCGCAAATATGTATTTACATTAAAGATACCTATAGTATACCTATGTACCTAATTACCGTGAGGCAGACAATACATCGACCGCCCCTCGTAACTCAATTAAGTTTATAGCATTAAATATAATAAACGACGAGTGCGCCGAGCACTCACAGCACTAATACAATATAAATATTGTAACTCGATTCTGTTCCGTCTGCTGCGACATACAATGTTTTTAATTGTTATTATTAACTAGCTGATATCCGCGACCTCGTCTGCGTCGTTAATTATTTCAATTGTTTTATTATATCTCAAAGGGATTATGCAGCGTTTTCGACGAAAGCTCCCAGGCGCCTTGACTTTTTCCGACACTTTCAAGAATTGTTATTATATTTCAACTAATTTACAAAAAACCTTAACAAATGATGAACCTAAACCTTTCTCGTGAATCACTCTATATATTAATGAAAGTCCGTTCAAAAGTTTTTGACTTGATCGCGAACAGACAGACAGACGACAGACCCAGCGGAAGACTTTGTTAAAACAATGTGTAATGATGTGCCCTGTAATTTGAATTTTACAAATAAAGATTTTCTATGTCGAGCTATTGTACGGTTTAGGCAATTCGATCCACTTTCCTTAAACTCTCGGTCACAAGAGTAATTAATTATACATGAGCAAAGGAGCTGGAAAAGCGCTAGCCATCAACTTTTCAATATGTCGTTGATCTGTACGCGTAGTGTCTGTCGTCCTTTACGTCTTGCTCAAAAACCTACACTCGCGTTCTAAAGCTTTTGGAACCGGATAAAGGCTTTCCTTTCGAAAATAAAAAGAAATCATACGTAATAAAAGTTACTAACTTAATCAAAACAAGTCAGAGAGTAATCTAAGTTAGAAAACATATATACCAGCTGGTGTAACTGTACTGTACTGTATAACTTTATGTACCTAAACGTTGACAAATGTTTTGTCATTTCGTTTACCAATAAGAGATATAAAATTTCCTATTCTTACAAAATTGACAATAAATTACTGGCAAGAAAATCTTTGGTGAATGATTTAGACATCTTATTTGGCGATAAATGATCATTTAGAGACCACTACCATGACATCACTAGTAGAGCTTTTAGAATTCTAGGTTTTATAACTAGATCTTCCTTATCTTTTAAAATCCCTAATAGTCTTATCTTCTTATTTAATAGTTTAGTTCGTAGTATCCGCGAGTATGCATCTGTAGTTTGGTCACCCTGTTACACAATACATTCTAAATTTATTGAAGCAGTTCAAAGAAAATTTTCAAAAATTCTATGTTACAGACATGGTCATGGTCGCAGTGTCTCTTCATACTATGACAGATTAAATAAATATAATATTATACAATTACATGCTCGTAGAAATCAACATGATTTAGTATTTCTCCACAAATTACTGCACAATTATATCACATCTCTCTCCTTGCTAGAGTCTCTAAATTTTAACACCAATTTTGATTTTCGTTTTCCCAAAACATTCATCCTTAAAACTTATAAGAATAATACATCTTACTATAACCCAATTGTACGTATGACTCGTTTATACAGTGAGCTCGCATCCAAACACATTTCATTAGACATATTTACTAAAATAGTATTATTGTTATTTTATTATGGTTGTTGACTGTTGCTATATCCACATGTAAATAAATAAATAAATAACGCTATCAATTATAGAGGCCAGGTACTCATCTATAAAATTGAAGTGAATATATGTTATTTCACAATTAATACAATAATACATGCGTTATAAAGGACGATACACGTTACAAAACTCAAAGATGCGCCCATAACTCTAACAATTTCTGAAAGACCCAACCTGACGTTTTTGGAGAGACATTTTTATAGAAATATTCAGTACGGGATCTAGATTACGCATTATAAAACTTTTACTTATAGCAGGTTGGCAATAATAATAAAAATACTAGAAAAAATTATCGAGTTGTTTTTACCTTAAAGGGGTATGTTCGATTTTAAAGAAACCGATTTTTTTACCTATTTTTAAAGTTAAATGTATTAAGAAAATACAGTTTATAGTTCTAGCAAATAGTAGGGAAGAGCGTACCATGCAGTTGTAATGCTCATAATTGCACTATTGTTTGCGAGCCCATAACCCTGAACCCTGTGTTTGGAATTTATCTCCTAAATACATTTTGCAGGGTAAAAAAATTCTGGAAATTGCTGCGCTCACAGCAGCGTGCATTTAGCATCAGGAATAGATGATTAATGTAAGTTTACATTTTCAATGAACATTTGTTCTCCAAACTTTAAACACGTTAAATACCCGGTCTGATTTCGGACGGGTGCAATCCAAGAGATATATGTATGTACAATCCGATCAATTTTTTGGTACTTCTACATTTGCAGTTCATTAGAAGCGCAGAAGCTTCGTAAGTATCATCACACAAATAGCTTTTCTTGTTGTTCGCATGATTTTTAATAATAAGTTATATATTGTAGAGTATTCACTGAAAATTGAACATATATGTTTTAAAATGCAATTTTGATTCACATTAATTCCAATCAACACGTGTAATTTCGTAGAACTTAATATTATATACGTGAAAACATATTTAAAGACAAGCGATTACTCCATAATCATTACATAGTACAAGTAATAAAGACCCCTAACGCGCAAAAACTACTGAACGGATTTCAATGCGGTTTTCACCAGTGTATAATGGAATTCATGGGGAATGTTTTAGTATATAATTTGTCAAAGAATTTTTTATAATCAGTGCAGGACAACGTCTGCCGGGCCTGCTAGTAATATATAAAAACTAAAAACGGTTCCTTAGGAATTGTATATGTCGCAGCGAAGATGATACGAATATAAAAGTATTACGCCATCTTTATAATTTAAACGATTAATGCATCAAGACCAATCGGGTATCTACAATAACAGGGTTAGTTAGTAATAGCCGACAAAGTAATGCAATACTGAATATAGTTAAGAATGAACAGTCCAACGATTCAAGTGAGATTGCCCAGTGTGCAGTCGTCGGTCGCCTTCTAAGGCATTCAACCAAAGCAGTCAGCCAATTATAATCGAGCAGCCAATAATAAATAGCCGATACCTCCACTCAATAGTATTTCAGAACAGGGTGAAAACTAGTCAGTCATTAGCATGAATCAATAGTATGGACATAGGTCAATAGTAATCCCCCCGTTATATACAATTATGTAATCCAGTGGTCGGCAAACGCGGCTCTTTCACTCCTTGGTTGCAGCTCCCCCAGAAAGTGTTTAGTGCAGACACAGAATACTATTTATTGTGGACTGGATATAATAAGGAGTAGTATGGAGTTACTGCCATAAGCTTGTACTGCTAAGAAGTAATAGTGGAAAAGAAGTTTCATTTTATCTTATTTTATTTCTAGTTCTTAATTTTGTATTCTGTATATAGCAAAAAATATATATTTATTTCAACATGTATCATACTAGTATTATGATTAGTATTTAAGGCATTACGCCTTAATCCCAAGAAGGGATGATGTTAGGCAGGCGGCAGATCGTAAAAAATCGTACTTCACAGCATGACAGGTATGAAAAGTGGATTAGGGTTTTCTCAGGGTAGGACTCAAAGTATGAAAGGAATTCGGGATGTAAGGTTGAGATTTGCGAGTTGGAATGTGGGAACAATGACTGGAATAGAATTAGCGGATGTCTTGCAAAGAAGACGCATAAATATGGCCTGTTTGCAAGATACGATATGGGAAGGGACGAAAGCGAGAGAGATTGGTATAGGAAATAATTTCTACTATAGTGGGAGTAACGGTAAGAGAAATGGGGTAAGAATTGTATTAGACAATGAGCTTAAGAAATGTGTGACGGATGTAAAAAGAGTAAATGATGGATTAATATTGGTGTAATTATTGATAGAACAAATGACGGTAAATATAATAATTGTACATGCGCCGCAAACTGGGTGTAATGAGGCTGTAAAAGAAAAGTTTTGGGAAGATTTTGATGGGGTGATGATTGATATTTCACAGAATGACGATGTCTATATCGGAGGTGATTTTAATAGGCATGTGGGAAGAGAGAGTCCTTGGAGGCTGGGGTTGGGGGGGTGGGAATAAAAACAAAAAAGGTAAAAATCTCATTCAAGCTGCAGTTGCTTTCGACCTTGCCATAGTTAATACTTTTTTCTAAGAAAGAGACCAGCACCTAATCACATACAATAGTGGTAATCATACTATCCAAATTGATTTTTTTCTATTACCAAGAAATAATATTATAATAGTGAAAGATTGCAAGGTTCTGCCTGGAGAGATATTAGCTACTCAAATATCATCGTCTAGTAGTGTTAGATTTAAGAAAAAAATTAAAACTGGCCGGAAATCAGTCGAGTCCTTCCCCCAAAATTAAATGGTATCTAATAGAGAAAGATGAATATGCGAAAGAATTTAGGATAAAATTTGTTAATAAAATGATAGAAATGGAAAATATGGAAGCGAAAGCTGTTAATGAATGTTGGAATGAAATGGCAATATATATATAAGGAACGTAGCAAGGGATGTTTTTGGTGAAACGAAAGGAAGAGGAAAGATAGATAAAAATACTTGATGGTAGAACGAAGAAGTACAAAAGGCTTTGAAAGAAAAGAAAACGGCTTTCAATGAATTGAAATGTATTGAAGACCAGGATAGTATGATTAAAGAAAATAAGAGAATAATGCAAATAAATAGAATGTAGAAGAAATGCAAAGAGAGCAGTTGCTATTGCTAGAGCTAAAGTACGAGATGATTTGTACCAATCACTAGAGAGCTCACACACACAAAAATATTTGTATCGATTAGCAAAAGCTAGAGAAAATAATACAAGATATTTACACACGTTCAATGTATAAAAGACGATGGAGAAAAAGCTTAGACGATGATGAGGACATAAAGAGTCGTTGGAAGAAATATTTTGAAAGACTGATGAATGAAGAAAATGACAGGGCCGGAGAGTTATAGACCTTATCGTCAAATTTAGGCGTTGTATAAGAAATAAGTGAGGTTGAAGTAAGAAAAGCTGTGAATGGTATGAAAAACGGAAAAATCATTGGTACCAGATGGCATACCTATTGAAGTATGGAAGTTTTTAAAAGTAGATGAATGGATATGGCTGACTTTATTTTTTAATAAGATGTTACTAGAGGAAGCGATCCCAAATTAATGGTGCAATAGCGTAATAGTGCCTATCTTTAAGAATAAGGGTGATGTGCAGAACTGTAACAAGTATCGAGGAATAAAGCTCACGTCACACAGTATGAAGGTTTTGGAAAGAGTGATAGCGATACGAATAAGAGATGAGACTGAAGTGACTCAGAATCAATTTGAGTTTATGCCTGGACGTACAACAACAGATGCCATTTTCGCACTTCGGAAACTGTGCGAAAAATACAGACGTGTAGATAAGAATTTGCATACGATGTTTGTTGATCTGGAGAAGGCATATGATCGAGTACGCTGAGATGTTCTGTGGTGGGCTCTGAAAAAGAAAAGAGTGCCTGGAAAGTATCTACAACTTATCCGTTGTATGTATAGTTTAGCCAAAACACACGTTAGGTCCGAAGCAGGAGTTACCGATAATTTCAATGCAGCTGTAGGTTTGCACCAGGCTTCAGCTTTAAGCCCTTATTTATTTCTTCTTTTTTACGCGTTAACATCAGACATACAGGAGGAGACACCTTAATGTATGCTGTTTGCTGAAGATATTGTTCTTGTCAGCGAAGATGCTGCCGAGGTCCAGAGTAGGCTGGTAAAATGGCAAGAAAAACTGGAGAATGTAGTTTTGAAAATCAGTAGACTAAAAACTGAACATTTGTTCTGGGACTGCGGTGGTCCATCCAGTTTTTCTCCTATAGCTTTAAATGGTGCATCTTTACCAACCAGCTCTGATTTCCGGTATCTCGGTTATCTGATCCAAAACCACGGTTGCATAGACAAGGATGACGTGGGGAATAGGATAAATGTAGGGTGGATGAAATGGCGAAAGGTGTCTGATGTAGCTTGTATCCCACGAATGCCCTTGAGACTCAAGGGTCAACGGGAAGGTGTATAAAACTATTATAAGAAATCTGACAAGCGAGAGTGAAAAAGGATAACATTTTGTGCCGACCCTACTTAGGTGGGATAAGGGTAAGAAGATGATGATGACAGAATACTATTTATTAATTTGCCTTGTAAACATTTTGACAGTTGCAAGTAAACATTTTTTAAACGTAAACCTACAGAAAACAGCAACATTTTTTAGAAAGTAACAATAGCACGGCTAATCTCTCGCAAAAATGACATATTGAGTAAAGGCAAGTGTACTATTGATCCTAATTATTTCGATATAATTGTATCTAAATCGTAGCTCAGGATTTCAGTTTTGTATTATACTAGCGGGCCCGGCTGACGTTGTCCCGCCGTAATTATAAAAAAAAAACCCGTGACAAATTATATACTAAAACCTTCCTCAAGAATCACTTTATCCACTGGTGAAAACCGCATAAAAATCCGTTCAGTAGTTTTTGAGCTTATCGCGAACAGACAGACAGACAGACAGACGTGGTAGGGGACTTCGTTTTATACTATGTAATGATTATACATATTTGGCTCTTTGGATGACAAGTTTGCCAACCACTGATATAGTACATTACTTTGATACATTTAATAAGATTTAGGAAGCGCTAGGTGCCAGAAAAGGATCGTATAGCCCTAGAAATCCTTACTGAACCCCAAAATCATCATTACATAGTATAAAACAAAGTCCCCTACCGCGTCTTTCTGTCTGTCTGTTCACGATAAACTCAAAAACTACCGAACGGATTTTCATGCTGTTTTCACTGGTCGATAGAGTGATTAATGAGGAACATTTTAGTAGATAATTTGTCAAGGATTTTTTCATAATCAGGGCGGGACAACGTCTGCTGGGCCCGCTAGTATAATATAAACATACATAAGTACATAGTTACGCAATATATTTATATACTACGCATATCGCTAGGTGTTCGGTTGAGAAATAGTAAACAATATGTTATGTAGTCTAGGAGATCAACCTAGACATTGGTCGTCTACGAAGTAAATATGTAAACACTGCGACGCAAATCCCTGGTAGTAGTGTCAACAAGTCTGCGACGTCACATGTAAACACTGCGCCATTCGTCCATAAAGTTCCTCGCTCAAGCTGTCTGCACCAAAACTAATTACGCTTGTGTACTGAACTACAATGGTTATTATTAAGTGGTAATTTGTTAACAATCATTGTTAAGGATCATTTTATTAATAGTCATCATTAGTATTGAGTAAGCCTTAGTAAAGGTTTGTGATTTAATTATATTTTTTTAAAACAAGAAGTGTAAGTAAGAGCTTCAGTTATTTTTCTCTCTCGAAGAATATTTTTGCAACTTGGTTTAAAATGCATACGTTTTTGTCCACTTTCTAAAACCATATTATGCATGTATTAATTATTATACAAATAAAAATGAAAACCATATGAAAATCCTTTTCATGGTATAGAAGAATTAAAGGAACACACATCCAGACGCAAAAAAACGATTTCGTTTTATAACAAGTTTGGATTAAACAGGAAAAACGTGGTAAAAACAGCTCCCTGTAATAAAACTTAGCCGACGCATGAATTCGACGACAGCCTCGAACGATGTTTTAAAAATAAAAAATATACGCGGAACCCGTGAGCTGACTAATGGAATTTACATCGCTACAGAGCTGTTCTCCATATTTCTCCAATATTGAAGCAAATTTTTCAAGTTAATAATAGTAAGCGAATTATGAGTAGAATCTGTAATGAATGTGCTTTTGATGTTATCATACAAATACTAGCGGACCGGGCGGACGTTGTCCTGCCTTGAAAACAAAAAAATCCTAAAAGTCGACCGCAGCGCCACCTACCGGGTCCAATTGTGAATCTAAACCATTCTCGGATCCACTGGAACACGTACACAAAATTTCATCAAAATCGGTCCAGTCGTTTAGGAGGAGTTCAGTCACATACACACGCACACAAGAAATATATATATTAAGATATCTAATATAGTATATACTTCGATCAACAATAACTAGATATCGGGTCGGCGCGAAAAATAAGTCTCGGTAAATAACAGCTCACTTGAAATGTGAGCTTTTATTTTGTTTAGTTTGTTTGAAACACAGCCACTGTAAGCACGTTTCATAATGCCGCAGTGTATTCAAAAGACGCAAAAATAATATATGAAAAAGCAATTTAACGGCCGGAGTATCTTACTTTTGCTAAATACATGTTGAATAAGTTATATTTTAAGCTTTAAACTAACAAGTAATATCAAACTTTGAACAAAATTACCGATTTTAAACGTGTGGTACAAATGTTTGGCCAAATCTCGCCAAACACACGCAAACACGCACAATAACGGGAAAAAGTACTTTATTCATTGCGTGTTAAGGTTGAATTCACACTAAATGTTGTTTATGTTGTCTTTTAATTTGTAAGTGCCGGGAGTAATTTATTGCTTTGCTCGTTTTATCGTAAGTATTAGATAATATTTTGAACATTTGTGACTTTATTAATAGGTATCATGGTTGTAATAAGGTTGAACTTAAAACTGTATTAAAACTCGTTTCTCCCTTTCTTAGTAAACAAATAGCTACATAACTATATATTTACGCGGACAGCTGTTAACTTCGATTTTGTACGTGACCCTTTATCTAGTTATTGTTGATCGAAGAGTATATATTATTAGTTGTGCCCGTCGCGGTACGCCGTACGTGTATGTGGAATGTATTTAGGAACGACGGTGATTTAAAAAAAAACGAGTCAGTCATAAGGACTGCCGACAGAAGTGAAAACTCAAAACGACAGAATAACCGTGTTATTTTTTCTAATTTTTAAATCATTTATAGTAGGGGTGTGCGAATAATTCGAACTTACGAATTTTTATTTTTATTCGAAAGTTCCCGAATAATTCGAAAAATTTCGAATAATTCGAATTTTTTTCAGGGTTTCTTATTTTCAATTTTCGAATAAAAATTTAACAGTCAATAATAAATAACTTATAAAAAAATAGATGGTAAAAATATTGATTGCCTTTTTTTTACGGCACTTCAAAAAATTACCTGAAATTCATGATTCTAGACTAGAATACCCCCTTAATTCGCGAATTATTCGAAAACTTTCGAATTATTCGAAATTTTTACGAATTATTCGAATTATTCGATTCGATGTCGAATCGAATATTTTTTTTTTTATTTTTTATATCGTAGGAGGCAAACGAACAGGTGGGTCACGTGATGTTAAGTGATCACCACCGTCCATAGACACTTGCAACACCAGAGGAGTCGCAAGTGCGTTGCCAGCCTGTGTTTGGGAGAAGGGGGAGTGGGGAAGAGAGGAGGGGAAGGAAGATGGGTATCCGGCATTCTCACTGACCGAACGAAACGCAACAATGCAAGCACTGTTACTTCACGTCGGTTTTCTGTGAGAGGGTGGTACTACCCCGGGCGAGCCAACCCATTCATGCTGAAACCAGTGATAGCTTCGGCGTGGCTCTACCACCTACAATATTATATTGATATTCGATTCGATTCGATTCGAACGATATTCGCACACCCCTAATTTATAGTCTGAATTATTTAAATTTCATAGTTTATAATTTGGAATTATTAACATTAGTCTGATTCTCACATGTATTAACACTCTCGAACAATAATTATATACATTTTATACAGTTTATTAATTAGTCAAACATATGATGGGCTGCACAAGTTCAATACGAAATATCAATATTACATGTACACATGCCGCTATACTGCATGTCGCTTGTCTGACACAGGTGTAATATGTCACCACTATATCGGTAACACTTCACTAGCATGTCGTTGACGCAAACCTATAATTTTATTTCCTATCAGAAATCGCTCAATGCGGCTAAAGAAGTCGTCACTTCTAAAATCACAGTTATACAGATGTATAGAGATTCAATATTGATTATTTCAAGAGTCATTCAAAATTGAAACCTTAGCTGAGCCTAGAAACATTCTTGATTTCATGTTTCTGTTTAAACTCTTTAACAACTATACAGGGTTATTGCTAATTCCCGTTAGGACGTGATAAGGGTGACTATTTGTCATTTTAACCCCCGTGTGCATTATGCAAAAGTGAACCATTTTTAAGGTGTCATGTTTTTTTTACTAGAGGTGTGCCAATTATGACTTTGGCCGACTAGGCAATTAGTCGGTCGTAAAAAGTCCGACTAATCGACCGAGCCGATCACTTTTTGGCGGTAGCCGTGATACTTCTTGTACAGCTGTTTCGCGCGTAAGTCGTATCAGCCGCCTACGAGCCTGTCGGAATCTATTATTTACTTAGCATTGTCTTTTTTTATTTTTGCTTTTATTCGAGTCAGAGCGGTGATTTTGTGCAAAAAAATTGCTGTGTAAAGATAATGCTATTACTGTTCATTAAAGTGAATCACAGAACTCAATTAAAATTTAAACACGTGAAAAAGAAAGTTTCATGTATGGTTTTTTTACGTTACGTTTTTTACGATCTTTCTGTTTCACTTTTATGAAGCGGTTAATAATATAGGATTTTTAGACATATTTTTTACTGCGCATAACGCAAACTTATTTCAATATGACCGTTGTTGTTAATAACAAAGTCTTATTCTTTTATTTAAATATAAATAAATTATTATAAATGATTATTTAAGATAAAGAAGATATGATGTTATTTGTACGTTAATTAGGATACTAATTTTATCTCATAAATGTGATAGACATGTTTTCTTTACAAACAAGTAATTTTGGAAACTGATTATCAAACGAAAAGTTGATTTGCGGAACATTAAATAATATGTAAGACTAATTATAAACTCAACATATTAATAAACAGTCAAGGTTTTTATTGAATTTAATTCCCTCTACATACTTTTTACTGGGTAATACATAAAAAGTAAGAAGCCGGATAGTCGGTGCTTTTTGCCGACTAGTCGTCGACTAATCGCCGACTGCTATAGTAGCCGGATAATCGGCTGTACCGACTAGACGGCACATCTCTATTATTTATCTTTTTTCAAAATAAGTTAAAAAGGCAACAAAAAAATGTATTTCAAAAAAATATCAATTTAAACATATTTTTGCCTTCTGATTTATAAAAATTTATCTTTACAGCTTCACCGGACTACTAAGACGAGCACTTATGGCAGCCAGCCGATTTTATTTAGGCAACCAGCTCAAGGGTGCGCTGCACACCTCGGCTTGGGCTGTTACCGATATCCCGGATGTGACCTAGCTAAATTATTCTAAGCTATTCCTACATATATTCGTTTGTGAATCATACAATTGAAATTTTACGTTTACATGTACGTCGGAAATGAAACGATTTAAACTATTCGATTCAGTTCGAGTAAGGGAAAGAAATAAAACCCTTCCACCATGTGTGTAATGTGTGCAAGTATATGAGGTGATCTCATGTTTGTACAAGTGACATAGGTGAGTCACTGTATCGCGATAGTAACCGCTCGAGGGCTCCATCCGGGAACGACCTAGATTCGAGACGCTACCGGAAGAAACGCGACGTATGTGCGAGATCAAATGAGGCGCCCACCTTTACGGCCTTTAAAATGCCTTAAAACAAAAAGAACGTTATTAAACTAAGATTTGCTGATTATCTTGAAAACAACCGTTTTCTTAGCTCTCCAACAATGCATAACAACTCATTTCAAAGATACAGAAAAAAATATCACAAAGGAAGCAGGCGGAGATTTATATGCGAAAGAAACATAAGGTCGAACTTTAAAATTTCCATAAAATTAATAAAGAACCATTCCCAATGTAAATAAAACAAAAGATTACAAATATAAATTAAAATTTAGAACCAGCAACAGTTAGTAGTAATACCGAATAGGAATTCTTCAAAAAACCAGTATAAGTAACTTACATAATGCATTCACCTAGATATATTTGGCATAACATTAGCAAAATTTAAATATTTAATCGAGGTATAAAATTGTTAATTTATACATAGTTTTCTTTTTAAATTTTAATTTTGGTTTACGTTTTTAGCATAAAAATGTCTACATTTTTAAATTGATATATATAATGCAAGTTGTGTTCACTTACACAATTGTACATCGTAGTTAACGATTTCATTACATAGTATAAAACAAAGCCCCCTACCGCGTCTGTCTGTCTGTCTGTTCGCGATAAACTCAAAAACTACTGAACGGATTTTCAAGCGGTTTTCATCAGTAGATAAAGTGATTCATGAGGAAGGTTTTAATATATAATTTGTCAGGAATTCTTTTATAGTCAGGGAGGGACAACGTCTGCCGGGCCCGCTAGTCAGTAATATATGTAGAAACAACTGACGTAACGATGATTGTAAACCATTTAAATAAATAAATTATTATTTTGTTTCCCGTGATACTTCGTGCTACTCAAAGTTGACATTTAAACCTTACCTCACGGAGCTCCCTACTTTGTTTTATATATATATATACAGCTTGTTTAAAGTATCTTGATGTGAAAAATTGATTTACCTATAAATCTCGTTCACCAGCGAGTCTCACCTAACAGCCGTCCTGTGTTTGCAGTAAATGAAATACTCTAATGTTTTTTCGTATGGAGATACCAAGAAAAATGTGTGCAATTCTGTAGCAGGATTCAATAAAAACATATTCATAACACTATGAATTTATAAAATAATCAAAACAACTGTAAATTTTAATTCATATTTTGTAGAAGACGTAGGAATAAGAGCTAAGTACATAGTTGAATAACGTGTTTCAAGTTTAATCCGATTTGTAACGCAGCGAATTGAAAATTCTTTAGGAGCAGTCATGTTTATTTAGTTTAACGAGCTCACGGTAAACTAGTTGTGCCTGCGGATCCGCTCGTGTTTATTACGCAATAATTAACTTATGTTTACTCATATTGTATGTTTTTTTTTTAATTATTATTAATATACTAGCGGACCCGGCAGACGTTGTCCCGCCCTGATATAAAAAAAAACCTTGACAAATTATATACTAATACGTTTCTCATTAATCACTCTATCCACCGGTGAAAACAGCATGAAAATTCGTTCGGTAGTTTTTGAGTTTATCGCGAACAGACAGACAGACAGACGCTGTGGAGGACTTTGTTTTATACTATGTAACATTTACAACTAAGTAACTATGTAACATATTTACATTTGATTGTGTCTAGTCACTACTTCTGGTTAATATAATAAACATTGCATTTGTTTTTTGTTACACTTAGTAATTTTATCTTATTTTTATGTTCTTATCACGTACAAAATCAAAGATATAGTTTTTCTTTATTATTTTTGAGGGTGAAAAGATTATAAGTATAGATGTAAGAGTAGATAACAAGTGTTGATATAAAGAATATAGGAAAAGTTACTTTATTCTTTGATGTTCTTCTAACTACCATAGTTCTAGATAATTTCAATATTTCCCAGAGTAAAAATAACTATCATAAATATATTTTTAACACGGATCTATCACGCGTCTTCACTTACTTTTTATTGTAATTACTCAATGTTTCGACTTAGTTACACAAGCCATGGTCACGAGCGCACTAACGTACTGCGGTGTCTTCATTGTACCATTTCCAGTAACTATCCTTATCTGGATATTATTACTACAGTTGTTGCACTTACTGTATTGACGTTAACATCCGTTAATAGCATCCGAGGCATAAGATTGTATATCAGATTTTGCAGAATGGATAGATTAGAAGATAAACTTGTAAATAGATTTAGTCCTTCATATCAATTGAAAGTTCCACACCTTTTAATTTATATTTCAGTGAAGGAGAACATCGTGATGAAACCATAATGTAACGGCAGGGCTTGTTTAGCGACCACCTTCAAGCACCCATAAACGTGTTCCCGCATTTGTGCATTTGAAAGCCAGTCTGATTCTACGTTGAGCGAACGTACCAACTTATAACTACAGCATCATTTAACGTCACATGAGACTGTGTTCAAACGTTAAAACTTATAAAGTATAAAAAAACGTCACTTTGTCAGTATATATAAAACGAAATGAAGGCGAAGAATTAATTTTATTTTCTATTAGCTATGCCCGCGACTTCGTCCGTGTGAAACCTAACCTTAAAAAACTGTGACTAATAAAATCATCTGAATGACTCCATATATTCTTTTTGCTCGTACTTCAGTCCCATCGTTATTAAAATTACAATAACTTTTGATAGAAAGAACCGATTTTAATGAAACAAAAACTAAATGTTACTCGAGGATATGCTTTATGACAGACATGTCTAAAAATGATTGAAATCTATCTTATTACTTATTCCAAGACACCTGCAACAATTTTTTTCACAAAAATCTGTAAAGTACAGACACTTTAGATTTACATTCTTTTTACATGTTTCGTATACTGAATACATTGTTCGGGTATTTTACAGACTACCAGCTAATATATATTGGCTCTATCATCGGTACGGTAGTGCAATATCAATAGTATTGTGAATTAAGCCTGTCAAAAGCTATATGTGGTAACGGTACTTGAAAAAAAAACTAGTAGACTGTAAAACCGATTTTCATTCCCGCCGACCGGACACGAGCCAATTTCGTTTGCATACTGCAAATTAGTTTAACCACCGACATGTTTATTCCTATACAAAACAATATTCAGTATTTTTCTTGATAAAAGTTTGTTGAAGATTTGTTTTAGTAAGAATGATAAAATTTATTTACCTATTAGTGTTACGTACTACAATAAGCTACTCAAGCACATTTTGGGCTCAGATTAAAGTGGCTTGCCGGTTCTTTTCAATGACTAGAAGGTTTATCAAATCAGTGATATTTTTATATATTCATTCACACCTTTTGAGGGCCTAAATCGAATAAAGTATTTTTGATAAGAAAAATCTATAGCAGCGGGTCAGACCGACTGCAGGCACGACGATGCGTCGTCCCAGAATGCGTCGCCATGCTATATATTATTTTGAATATAATTTTTGCATTTAATTAATGTGAATGTTTATTACATAAACAGTCATTTTTTCCTTGTAAAATCTTAATATTTCATTTTTGATTATGCCATATTTATTTCCTGTTGCAAACTATCCATATTGTGCATATTACCTGTACAAAATAATTTCGATGTTTCATATCTGCCAAGCGTCCCGCGACGACTTATTTTCATTATTATTTAGTAACGCCAGAATGCTTATATTAATTTAGGTTATTCGTTACGATATTACGTTTGTACGGATTGATTCGCGCTTTTATGTTGGATGCACCAACAAATTATTTGTCATTCGCTTACACAATCGAATTCAAATGTAATTAGCCACACTATCCGCTGATGTCTAATGAAAAGGCATGTTCGGGAAAAGCTATTTGCTCAATGGTGAAACATTTCCACACACATGTCATATATCAGCACTGTGTATATATTTTATTAAGAATAACTTCATTATTAAGAGACGGAATGCAAAAACTCTAATACTAATGGTATATTTTCTATTATACATATTATATTGATCACAGTTTAGGTGAATTATTTATTTATTCCCACTCTATTGTTGCTCTCATACATCTGCGAATCATCCGCAATTGTTGCACAATTACTATTACAAATTACTATAGCTATATACATGGTGATAAATCCTTCAAAGTGATTCTAGTTTACTTAGTTGTGTTTCGTGTTATTTGAGAGGCTTGCAGGCTAGCGTGAGGACGATGCTTGTCGAAGGACCGTACATGTATGTATTTGTGTCAGTTTTTTTGTGGTGTCCGCTGTATTTTTAACAATAAAGTGGCGTCGCCCTGTCAAGCTATAATAAAAAATACGCTTTCCTCAACGTACGAAATATCTAAGTCCTTAAGAATATAGTGCCTGGGATGGAAGTTTGTACCTACGGCAACAGAAAGTATATTATATTTTATCGTATCTCAACATATCCTACCGAAGTAAATCTTTATTTCTCTCCGTAAATGTACTCTGTATTCTATATTCTGTGATAAACATTTGTTGTAAAGAACATTAATCAAAAGATTATATTATACAAATTTTAGTATGTGTACCTGTTGGTTTCTATGCTTCAATATAAACTCTGCAGCTTGGATGACTTATGCACAGTCAATATAATATATCACAGTATATATGTTATACAAAACCAATGATAGACAAGAATTGTCTTTGATACTTTCAGAAATCGTAACAAAAGTAATTTTTCAAAATGAGATCAACGTTTATTTAATAGCATACGGATTTCATAATATATGAACGGATATAAAAATATGTATAAAGGCAGTATCAGACGATACTTCTCTAATATTTAAAGTGAAAAGGATAGATTCAGAGGTTGGGCATCTGAATAATACTTTAAATGAAATTTGTCATTGGTTTGCGTTAAATAACCTATTGCTAAATGCAGATAAAACAAAATGTATAAGATTTACTCTACCCAATGTTAGACAGGTTGATAGTAGAATCAAGATCGAAGGGAATTTAGAAGGGTTAGTTGATAATACTGTATTCTTGGGAATTACACTAGATTCTAAATTACAATGGGGCCCTCATATTAAAAAAATGGCGAGCAGATTAAGTTCTGCTGCATACGCAATACGTAAGATTCGCCAGCTTACAGATATTGCCACTGCTGGGTTAGTCTACTTCGCTTACTTCCATAGCTTAATGTCTTATGGCATTCTGCTGTGGGGTACGGCTGCTGAAGTAGACATGATATTTTTATTACAAAAACAGGCAGTTCGGGTAACATATAATATGGGACCTCGCGAATTATTAAAAACGAAATTCCAGAAATTCGGTATCTTAACTCTGCCCTCCCAATACATTCTTGATAGTTTAATGTATGTCCGTAAAAACTATGAAAAACTGAATTTAGTAAAAGACCGGCATAATCTAAATACTAGAAACTGTGATAAACTGGTGGTCCCATGTTTCAGACTTAGCAAAACCAGTAATAGTTTTTTAGGTAATAGTGTTAGGTTCTACAATAAAGTCCCAAAGCATGTTCCCGATTTGCCGGACTGTAAATTTAAGCGCCACGTCAAACGGGTTTTAGTTTCAAAAGGATATTATAAAGTAGATCAGTATGTGAATGATAGTGATGTCTGGAATTGACTCCTCTCTGTGCATCCACTAAAACCTATTGTATGATGTATTGGAAATATATGTTAAAAAATGTACCCGATCGAGTTTCTTGCCGGTTCTTCTCGATGACTGGGTTGTTTTCCGAACCGGTGGTAGTCTTTGACGTTTATAAGTGCCTTATTAGGGCCTAAACTGAATAAGTATTTTTGATTTGATTTGAGTATATATATATATTGCTTTAACTCATCACTAAGTGACACTACGCCGTATTTTATTATCATTAAACTTTATATTGTAATCTAAAGCGGAAGAAGTTATGAACGGTTGGTAATACACAACATAATAATACAATATGACTAAAAATAAAAAATAAAATCAAGCAATCAAAATAATTAGCAGCGTAATAAACGTATGTGAAAACGGGAGCGTAGCTATTTTGTAATAAAATCTTACATAAAAGGATAAAAATAATTTCGGTTCGAACAGCGAACATGGACTCGCGTATTTTAACGATATAAATTAACTGCGTTTCAATTAATCCTATTTTGTATACCAATTATCAATCAGAGTATTTTGTGTAATTTCCCGATGGTCCACTCGCCGTTCTGTACATACTGTAATTTAATACTCTGACAAACTATACATATTAAACTAATGAGTAGTGTTAACATCGCCTTTATTTATTTATCGTTAAAACGCATGAAATTTACGATTTCATATAACGCTACAGTGTAGTGTAATGCTATAGTGACAGTCAGCCCATCCACATGTTGACACTCGTACTTTAATTGTACATTTATTTACCAAAATTATGAGCAATATTTTTTTTAATCAAAGAACGACATAAATATGTTATAGTGACTCGGTTCAGAACATTTAATTGTGGAATCGATCAGTGTTTATTCAATTACATGTGATTTTTATTTTCAATTTTTCTTCATTTCTGTTACCCCATGTTACTTAATGGTTTTCTATTGTGAGAATTTTAAGGACAAATATCGATAGATCCCTGATCTCTTAGCCGACTTCATCTGATCTCGCCCACAGACTTGGATAATGGAGTTACAGATCTCTCGCCAAACATGATTTAGGACAGTTCCCGCAACTATATTTGCGAACAATACACCCTCTAGGTTTAGCGTATTTGCTATTTCGACCCACATCGTTATTTAACAACCGATGTGATTGTGGTTAAATGCTAGAACCGGCAAAATAAAAAAAATGGGTTTAAATCAAAATACAGACGGGTACATTTTTATTATTGTGTAGTAGATTCCCCTTATATGGCAAGTGATCTGAACACGCCTATAAAATATTTTTTATCTGTGTATATAAGGTGAAAGACTAAACCCTCATAGTATTCTAGGATATGATACTTCATGGTCACATTTAACATATAAAATAATAATATCAAAACAAATACTAATAAACAACAAAGTGAACCTTAGTTAAAGTTTGTTCTAAAACTTTTATAAGTATAGGAATGATATTTTTAAACGTAAAATAATCATGTCTAGGTTCAATGAACAATTTTAAAGGGCGCTTTTCAAGTTTAATCATTACGTAACTGCTTATCGTGGGAATGCCGCACGGTCGAAAAAAGGGAAGCGGGGCGCGGGTCGAGGTGCGTGACGCAGGCTGGATTACGTGGTAGGGCGTGATACATTCGTTTCTGTATTTATTACATCAAATCGTTTTTACGTAAATCACCTGATGTTGAGTTTATATCGGTTTTGCGTTTCTCGAAATAATTAGGTCAAATATTAAGC
This sequence comes from Antheraea yamamai, assembly GCA_036509395.1. Taxonomy (NCBI): domain Eukaryota; kingdom Metazoa; phylum Arthropoda; class Insecta; order Lepidoptera; family Saturniidae; genus Antheraea; species Antheraea yamamai. Next base: position 650,194 of record AP028424.1, on the reverse strand, counting down.
ACCTATTTTTTAATTGATTTAGAATAAAAACGAGTAATGATTATACTGTAAAAATATTGCCGGACTCTAACCTAACATCCAGTATATCCGGATTTCATTACAAAATTGTTTTACTAATATTATACATATGACATTATTACAAAATGATTTTCATAATACTTAAGATAATGTCATTTCTTTAGCATACTACAAACAAAAATGACAAAATTTATGATCAGCAATAGATATAGAAAAAGGAAGACCGAGAAATAATAAAATCCTTTCTACTACAAGATGAAAATGATAATTATAAAGTGCACGCAATGAATTTAGAAATGCAAAGTGAGTGGTTAACCTTAGGTGAGTTCTGCATCCCGTTAGCCCTGAAATGGCGCGCCCTACTTTATGATTGGTCTCCTGCCCTATTAAAATTCTATCTTAATGCCTTCCGAATGACCGTCCCAGACCAAAGTAGCCTAGTAAGATGGGGGAAAGCCTCTGAAAAATCTTGCTTTATTTGTGGTGAGGCAGTAGGTACTTCTAGACACTTATTGGTAGGTTGCAAGGTGCTGCTTGATAGGGGTTATTACTCACGCCGACATGATAGAGTACTTGAAATCATACGTGAAGCAGTAAGTCTTTCAGTAGCTAGAGCCCAAAAAGGATTGACCACAAATAAACGACAAATTAACTTTATAGAGGATGGCTCAACTGTCAACTCTAAAAGCAAGCCTTTCTCAATCCTAGGTACTGCACCTGACTGGACTATTTTAATAGGTACGTATGACAAGCACTATAAAATCCCAGAGGATGTTGGTGTTTCGTCATCCAGATCGGACATATTCCTCGTCTCTAGACACATTAAACATATAATACTAGTAGAGCTTACTGTACCGTGGGAAACCAACATTCCTAAAGACCACACAATCAAATTAAATAAATATTACGATCTAACTAATGAACTAAATAAAAATGGCTATGTGGTTAATTTATACGCGGTAGAAGTAGGAGCAAGAGGTATACCAGCAAAATATCTCTACAACCTACTGAAGGACCTTGGCCTGTCGAGAATTGCAGTAAGTTCTATTTTAGAATGAGTATCAAAGGCTGCACTAACAGGTTCCTACCAAATTTGGCTAGGCAGGGCGGGAAACTCGAGCAGTGAAGGTGAGCGTTGATGCGCATCTCAAAGGGGGCCTCCTTAAACCTACACCTGGGTCGCAAGTCCTGGGAACTGCTCTGAGTTTCTCCCTCTGCCACACGATGGACCCGGCACCCGCACGGTGAATCGATAGAAGGCTAAGAAGTTCGACTCATTAATAATTGCATATATCAAATATACTACCGCAAACGATTGGTCAGATTGGTTTTTCATTAATTAATTCCATTCCTAAAATAAATAATCTTAATAATACTTTAGACGACAAGAAATAAAAATATAACATGTCGTATAAATATTTAAAAAAGACTCCTTGAAGCGATTAATCGTGAATGTATTTTTTTTAAGACTGCGTGTGTCGCGCTTTTTGATTAATGACATGAGAACCGTACGCGTCGCTCTCCCGGGAATACACTACACAAGGAAAAATGTTGACGTGAAATGCCTTGCATAACGTTTCAGTGAACGCAGCGACAAAACAAATACTAAAAAGATTTCACTTGGTCTGTGTTTACTTGATTTTAATGAAATTAAATACGCGAGCTCGTCAGATGTAGTTAAACAGAAGACTTTAGCAATAAAGGTGACTTCAAGATCAAATTAGTTATTATCATAGATTATTTCTTTTGTATAAAGCTCACGTGAAGAGATCTATACAATTTGTTAAATCACACTGTACGGATGGCATCCAATCCATCAAAATCAAAACAACTTATATTGATTTATCAAACCGATGAGACGATATTCGCTTTGTTAGAGGATTAATTTAATCAAAGAAATTTGTAATTTATATTTTTCAGTAATATCAATTATGTATAAAAGAGGAGAGAAAAATCAATTATTTTATTGCTTTAGGTCAGTCTTTCTCAAAGGCCATTTGAAACCTAGAGGGGGGCGTTAAGTTGCCCAGAAAAAATGGGGGGCGTTGATGTGGGTTACGGGGGCGATGTATAATTTGTAATTTCATTTACTTTATATAGTATTTTAAATTTCACTAAGATTACACATACCCACCCACTACACAATAACGAATAATTAGTTTATATTTCTACCCTGTATGATGTTAGAAAAACTTAAAATACTTAACATAGATTTCGTAGGATAGTTTGCAAACCGTATGCAATCAAGTTGTAACAAGTTTCTGCGGATCCGGTAGAAATCGGCTGGTTCATCGATACTTGCTCAGTACGATTGAGCGTCGAAAGAGATAAACGAGTTTGTGCGTGTTTGTCTTATTCCTGTCGTTATTTGCTGTATTTAAATCCTATATAAAAGCTCGTAATTTTTCTTATATTTTCATTTGTGGTTTCGCGCGATATCTTTAAACAAGTATTTAAGTTCAACACTTTATTTACATATTTTTGAAAACAAAGCCATGTCAGAAGCAAAAAGAAGAAACGGCAATACAGTGTAGAATATATTAAATATGGATTCATAGAAAATTCGACAAACCCATCTTTGCCTTTGTGCCTTCTTTGTTCAAAATCATTTTCAAACGAAGCGATGAAGCCTTCAAGACTTCAAGATCATTTGAATAAAATGCATCCTGATAAGAAGGACAAAAACGTAGCCTATTTTCAAGATCTGGAAAAGAAGCATAATGCTCAGCCAAGTGTATCGAAACTTTTTTCGATGACTGTTAAGCAAGACGATGACGGACTTCGAGCTTCATAGAATATCTCTCTGTTAATTGCTCAAACAGGTAAACCACACACCATCGGAGAAACGTTAATTTTGCCGGCGATAAAAGAAGTTATAACTACTGTGCTCCATAAACCGGCGGCAGATATAATTCGAAAAATTCCTTTGAGCAATAGTTCTGTCCAAAGGCGAATTGATGAAATGGCTGAAAACATTGAAGAGTCATTGTGCAATAATCTGAAGACTAGTAAATTTTCAATTCAGTTGGATGAGTCCACTTTACCAACCAATGAAGCATTGTTATTGTCTTACGTGAGATTTATTAAAGATGAAAAAATATGTGAAGAATTTTTATTTGCTAGAAATTTAGACATACACGAAAGGAGAAATCGTATTTAAAACACTGGAGAAGTTTTGTGATGAAAAAGGAATTCCGTTGAAGAATATTATATCAGCTGCTACAGATGGTGCTCCAGCTATAACGGGGTGTCAATAAGGCTTCATATCGTACTTAAAAAACAAAATTCCTGATGTGCTTGCTCTACATTGCGTTACACATCGACAGCATTTAGTTGCTAGAAATTTAAGTGAACGACTATTTCAATCATTGCAACATGTCATCAGAGCAGTCAATAAAATCCGAAACAACTCTTTAAATGACAGATTATTTAATCAGCTTTGTGTTAATAATGATGAAGATTTTAACAGATTGATCTTTCACACAGAAGTGCGTTAGCTATCAAAAGGCAATTATCTGACTCGTTATTGTTTGACTCTGTCATAGAGTTCTTGGAAAACAAAGACACAGAATTGCGCGAAAACCTCATCATATCAAAGAATGATATCGCATACCTGACAGACCTTTATACATTGGTTAATGATATGAATCTCCAACTTCAAGGTGATGACTTGAACTTAATAAAAACAAAAAATGTCGTCGCTACTTTCGTAGCCAAGCTGCTCTTACACAAAAATAATATCGGCAGACGTGAGTTCCATACTTTTCCCAATTTATCAGTATCCTGCAACAACGACGACTTGCTCGTCTACTGCCAACATTTGGAAAATCTTCACAGTGATTTCATTGAAAGATTCCAGGACATTTTGAAATTGGAAATACCAGACTGGTTGTTAGATCCTTTTTCAAATATCAACATAGCAATATCACCCCAGTTGGAAGAAGAACTAATAGAACTAACAACGAACGAGAAAATAAAAATCAAATACAAAAATGGCTACCAACAATTTTGGCCACAAAAGTCAATTCCGCAGTTGTACCTTGGATTGTGGTCTATCGTTGAACGATTTTTGATAGCATTCCCATCGTCATATTTGTGTGAACGTGCATCATCATTTGCAAGTTACCAAACGCGGCGACTTACGACTGTTTTTGAGTAAAATCGAACCTGATATCAACAAACTTATTAAATATCATCAAAATCAAAAATACTTTATTCAGTTTAGGCCCTAATAAGGCACTTATGAACGTCAAAGACTACCACCGATTCGGAAAACAACCCAGTCATTGAGAAGAAACGGCAAGAAACTCGATCGTATCATATCATCGATCATACAATGCTTTTAGTGGATGCACAGAGAGGAGTCAATTCCAAACATCACTATCTTCACATACTGATCCACTCTATAATATCCTTTTGAAACTAAAACCCGTTTGACGTGGCGCTTAAATTTACAGTCCGGCAAATCGGTAATATGCTTTGGGACTTTATTGTAGAACCTAACACTATTACCTAAAAAAATATTACTGGTTTTGCTAAGTCTGAAACATGGGACCACCAGTTTATCACAGTTTCTAGTATTTAGATTATGCCGGTCTTTTACTAAATTCAGATTTTCAAAGTTTTTACGGACATACATTAAATTATCAAGAATGTATTGGGAGGGCAGAGTTAAGATACCGAATTCCTGGAATTTCGTTTTTAATGATTCACAAGGTCCCATATTATATATTGCCCGAACTGGCCGTTTTTGTAATAAAAATATCGTGTCTACCTCAGCAGCCGTACCCCATAGCAGAATGCCATAAGACATTAAGCTATGGAACTAAGCGAAGTAGACTAACCTAGCAGTGGCAATATCTGTAAGCTGGCAAATCTTACGTATTGCGAATGCAGCGGAACTTAATCTGCTCGCGAGTTTTTTAATGTGAGGGCCCCATTGTAATTTAGAATCTAGTGTAATACCCAAGAATACAGCATTGTCAACTAACCCTATTAAATTCCCTTCGATCGTGATTCTACTCTTCAGGTTGATACCTGTCTAACATTGGGTAAAGTAAAGCTTATTCATTTCGTTTTATCTGCATTTAGCAACAGGTTATTTAACGCAAACCAATGACAAATTTCATTTAAAGTATTATTCAGATGCCCAACCTCTGAATCTATCCTTTTCACTTTAAATATTAGAGAAGTATCGTCTGTAAAAAGCACCATGTTAGCAGAGTTATTAATCACTAGCGGTAGATCGTTTATGTATATTAAGAACAAAAACGGCCCTAAAATGGAGCCCTGCGGGACACCAATTCGGGCAAACGATCCCGCAGAGGTTACCCCATGTATGTTAACTTTCTGACAGAGATCTTTTAAATAAGAGACTAGAAGGTCGAGAGAAGATCCACAAATACCATAGTGTTTTAATTTAAGAATAAGCGTACTATGGTCAACGCAATCGAAGGCCTTAGACAAATCGCAGAACACACCAATTGCATCCTGGGAATCCTCCCAGGCTCCCAATATATGATTTATGAGCGTTGCACCAGCGTCAGTAGTAGATTTCGATTTTGTGAAACCAAACTGTCGACCATCCAGAAACTTTTGCACAGTAAAATATTCTACTAATTCTTTAAGCATAATCTTTTCAAAAATTTTACTTATCGACGGAAGTACAGAAATAGGTCTATAATTTCCAAGACTACTTCTGCAGCCTGAAGGAACGAACCTGAAAGGAACCACTTTGCTTACTTTCATTAGATTAGGGAAAGTTCCTTTTGATATACACTGATTAAATATATTAGCCAAATGTGGTGAAATAGTGACAATTAAGGACTGTATTACTATTACCGAGATTCCCCATATGTCTTCGGTGTGTTTTAAATTTAATTGTTTGAATGTCCTTATTATTTCACCTGCACTAATAAATGAGAATTTAAATTTTGAATTTGTAGGTGCACTCATATTCTTTAAAAGAGCTGCGGCATCCTACCGCTACCCTACCCTACTACCGCCAATGGTCTTGAAGTTAGTAAAAAGATTATCAATACAAGATGCAGTTTGAGATGTACATCTGGTTGGATCATTAAAAAGAGGATCCAGGTTAAACGACCTAAATAATGATGTGAACATAGTGACCTCTGGCGACGTACTTAAAATGTGTATATTGAAGTCACCACAGATTAATACTTGCTTATTACTATTAAATATTTTTATAAGAATTTCCTCCATTTTTTGTAAAAATTGGTGAATACTTGATGATGGAGGTCTATAAACACAAAGAATAATTAATTTATCCATATCTGCACAAGCCACTTCACAAATACGATCTATTGAGAGACTGCATATATCTTTCCTCTCTTTATATTTTAAATTATTTTTGAATAATATAATACAACCACCACCAACAGTGATTGTTCTATTAAATACACTGGCAACCGAAAAATGAGGTACATTAAATATCATTTTATTAGGTTTAAGCCATGTTTCTGTAAAACATATAAGATATCCAGTCTCTCTCTGTTTAATAATAATTCTATATCTAATATTTTGCCGGAGAAGCGATTAATATTTTGGTGGTACAAAGTGATATTACACTGCTCCTTTGTCTTATCTACTAGTTTAAAAATTTAATCACAGTATCATTAGGTAAACTAGATGATACCGCTGAGTCACTTAACCTATTTATATTATAAGCTATCAATGTAGCTATGTCACGTTTATACTTCTTGGGAAGATACATACTATCCTGTGTTATTGTATAGTTAGTAATAAATTTATTAATGTCGAAAAATATAAATTTGTCACTATGACGCCATGTCAAATATTACAATAATGTATTTAACATATGAATGTTATTGCTTTTTTTTCTGATAGGGAAATTGAATATGGAAAGGCACATAAGATTATGCTTCTCACATTCAAATGTAACAGCTTTTCTGATATCTTATACAAATCATTTTTTTTTATGTCAGAGCTGTCCCCTACTAAAATTACTATGTTACATTGGTTGTCAAAGTCTGTGTTCAAAACTTTTTGAAGTGAAACTTCTTTATCGGCGTTGGAAAAAATTTACCGTCACATTTTTCCGTTACGCGCCATCTTGTTTGTATTCATGTCTATGATAATAAAATCCCTTTGTTTAAACTTTATCTAATTTAACTTTATTTTTTAATATATTAATGAAATTGTTTGCCATAAAGAAAGAAAGGGTTTTTTTTTTTTTTTTTTTAACCAATTTCTGGAAAGTTGCATATAGATCATTTTGCGAAAAATAAGGCCTTAAACAAGTTTCACTTCTTACGTGTGTACACTAGTACACGCACACATTTTTTTTAATTATTTGATTATATGTGGCACCAGGCATACAATAATTAATCATGGTTTCATTTAATGATTGTGCCAACATAGACCCCATACCTCTACCTATCCTATCACTGAAAACGATTGTTTTTGCAACAACACTGACATCAGCACCCCCATGACTCTTGGTATTATTTCTGAATGTATCTTGTAGTAATTTTGGTTGTGAATGGGAGCTAATACATTCTGGTGTAACGTCACTCGTAGAGCTCTCAGTGTGTATGGAATCTAACCCATGGGTAAAGTCTGTAGGTATAAAGTCGCTGCTAGATTGTTGAGTCACTATATTGTCAGCGACAGATTCCATGCAAACTTTTGTAGACAACATTTGTTCACACAACTGGTTTTGTGAACAATTGTATGAAGATAAAATATATTTAATATTATCTTCCTTTATTTGTAAATCAGCCTGTAAGCGCTGGATGTCATATCTATATACAATCTGATGTTCTAAGAACTGTGATTTCAAATTGTGGTTATTGACCGAACGAAACGCAACAATGCAAGCACTGTTACTTCAAGTCGGTCTTCTAGGAGAGGGTGGTAGTACCCCGGACGAGCCGACCCATTCATACTGAAACCAATAAGAGCTATAAATAATAGTCATTGAAAACATACGAATACTTTTGCGCGTCACAAACAAAACGCCATTTTGAATTATTCGTAATGATTAAAAAACTAACTAATAGTATTTAGTTTGTCTTGTAACGTCACGACACTCTGTGTTTACTTTTACTGAATAAGGCGTAGTGCGGTACAACCACAGAGGTATATGAAAATCAAATTCATACCTTCGCGTCGCTCCCTTCCTTTCGCTATTCAAGCACGAGGATGCGCACGATCGTAATTGCGTTTTACGGCTACGACGCAACCTTATAACGTCATTAATATAAAATGCATGTTACTTAAGTAAATATAATAGTATTTCTGAAGCAACAATATAATACATCTCACAGAACATTTAAGGAAGCCAAATTAGAAATTTGATAAATCATTACGTAGTATAAAACAAAGTCCCCTACCGCATCTGTCTGTCTGTCTGTTCGCGATAAACTCAAAAACTACTGAACAGATCCTTATGCGGTTTTCACCAGTGGATAAAGTGATTCACGAGGAACGTTTTGGTATATAATTTGTCCCTGATTTTTTATAATCAGGGCGGGACAACGTCTGCCGGGCCCACTAGTTACTACATAAAGAGACATTACAGTGCATACGAATAGCTTAAGCATTAACGAGACTGTGAAGGGAAAGGAAGGAATATTTTACGATATTTTTTTATGTTTATAATTGTACTGGCAACCGCTCTCCGCTTGAATATATATAAATAACAGAAAATTAATTTTTATATGTCGCTTGTCGCACTTATTTCCGGCGAACTTTATGTTAAAGCATCTGGCTATGAAGTTTCATTACTCTCTTGTAAAGCTTCTCTATTAGTTTTAAAATTGTACTGTCACCTGTCATCTTTACGTTCGCCTTACACTGAGTCAATTTCTTCTCCGCTCCTGCTTTTGATATTTCAGATTTTTCTCTACTTTGCTATTTTATTTTGCTATTACATTTTTCTTTGAATAACATTCACGTCGATCTAATAGAATGTGGTTTCTGAAAACAGTTATTAAGCCTTCTGTCAGAGACAGCAGTACATGGTCCTGATATAAGTGTAATTGTATCGTCTGGTATTCACTTGTATTCTTGGTTTAGTACAATCCTATAGCAAATTATAATCTTAGTTTAACTAACAAAGAAAGTACGAGAGTAATCCAATCGAAATTGGCTAAGACACGTTTCAGATTTTTACAAAAGATAATTGCAAATACAAACTTTTACATAAATATATCTCCCATATTTTACAATTCTTTACTAGTAGTAAACAAGTATAAAATCAGCAATTAATTTCACAATTGGGCAATCTGAATATGTATCATGCAGTTGATTACGAGGACTATATACATACAATTACTAGATACAAAGCACAACACAGCGCTACGGCAGCAGTGAGGCGGCTTGTACGACCGCACCGTCCATACGAACAAAACATCGATTTTCTTCGACCGAGCCGTGTTAGCTGTGTAAACAAACATCATTAACAAATTCGTATAAAAAGATAATACGCCCCCGAGTTTTTGACGGGATCTTCGAATGACATGTAGTGGATTTTATTAATAATCTTGTGTTATTTGGCTCTTTATTTTGTAATATTGGTGGTGTTTTACGTAATACAGTTCGGTTATTATGCACAAGTGAAGTGGACCAGAAATAATGCCATGGAGCATGGATTATGACTTGCCACAAAAACTACCCATGGAAAGTTGTAACAAGCCGGTTACACTCTTGTTAGTTCATTAAATGATCACAAGAAACTTGTGATATTACCTACTCGACGATGGCAGTAATAATTTACCAAAAGATTGCTTGCTAAAAATAAAATAAGTGAATAATACGACCCCGCGTTGTGTCACTACGCAGAATACGCACCTCGAAATCTTATTAGCCCTAGTACATGTAAAAATATAAAGTATATTTGAAAATGTAAAAGGGAATCGTCATAACATTTTCACCTTTCTATAAAATGTCACAAACGAACAGATTCTAAGAAACGTCTTCTGACATGTTCATCTTTCATTTCTATAGGATGTATAAGGAAGCTACGGCGCACAAACTGTAACAGAATTTTACGTTTTGTATAAAAACTAATACTAGAAGCGACAACTGGACAATATTACATTTTCAGTTTATAGAGCGAAAGGATGTATTAATATAAAAAATAAGTAGAAATGAGGTGAATGTAAAGAAATAATAGGTCTTTGCCTATCTAATTGCCGTTCTGCAGCACTGGCCATTTCAAATCAAAATAATTTTTGTTTGGCTAAGAATTCTAATTTCATATTATTCATTTCATATTATTTTAAAAACATGAAATTCTTTTTCCAAAAGTAGTCATTTGTTTATTGATTAGTGTTACATTTTCATCGCATTTCAATCTTTTTTATCATCATGGATACGTTCAAAATTCGAGTAATTATGGAATATGTGTACCGTCGTGGCAGCAACGCGGCACAATCGGTACGCAACATCAACGACGTTTACGGAGCTAACACTACAAACCAACGCACCACCTGTTATTGGTTTGCTCGCTTCCGTTCTGGGAATTTCGACCTCAAACATGAACCTCGCGGTCGTCCGAAGACTTTGGTCAACAATGACGAATTAAAGGCGATTGTGGAAGCTGATGATACACAATCTATGGCTGAATTAGCAGCAGCTTTCGACGTTAGCGTCAAAACAATATTGGTCCATTTGCGTCAAATTGGCAAGGTAAAAAAGCTTGACAAATGGGTGCCCCACGAACTCAATGATCGCCAGCGCGAAGTACTCGTCGAGACGTGCCTTGCACTGCTCAACAGACACACAAATGAAGGAATTTTGAACCGCATTGTTACCTGCGATGAAAAATGGATTCTGTTTGATAACCGCAAGCGCTCAGCAAGTTGGTTGGATCCTGGTTCAACACCTAAACAATGCCCTAAACGAAAACTTACCCCTAGAAAAGTGATGGTCACTGTTTGGTGGTCTAGCGCCGGTGTGATTCATCACAGCTTCTTACCAAACGGGGTGAGCATTACTGCAGATGTTTACTGTGAAGAACTTAACACAATGATGGAGAAGCTGGCACATCTCCAACCAGCATTGGTCAATCGCTCGTCTCCGCTGCTCCTACACGACAACGCGCGACCTCATACTGCACAGCAGACGGTCTCCAAGTTGCAACAACTGGGGTTGGAAGTTCTCCGTCATCCGCCCTACTCACCAGACCTTGCGCCTACAGACTACTACTTTTTCCAGAATTTGGATAACTCCTTGGTGGGAAAAAAATTCAATACCCGAGAGGCAGTACAAAATGCCTTTGAAGAATTTGTTGCCTCCTGCCCAGCTGATTTCTTTAAGAAGGGCATCAATAAACTGCCACTGCGTTGGCAAAGATGCATTGATTGCATGGGTGATTACTTCGATTAATACAAATAAAAAATACATGAAAAAAAATCGTTTAATTTTTTTCACTCAAAACGGCAATTTTATAGGTAAAGACCTGATATATATGTATACATGATTTAATTTTTGAAGACTCTCGGTCCGCACCTTTTTTCTGAAATTATTTTAATATACAATACTAAAGTGAGCAAGACTCATGTCTTATCATCATGTATTACTATAACACTTATATAATACTTAACTAGTTGCAGCTAATTGTTAATGTTTTTTTAAATATTATTAATGTTTCTTTTTCCTTAATTAGTAGCTCGAATTTATTGGGATTGTAGTAGCTTTTATGACGGTTTCATTGTTAGCTTTGTAACCTTTAAGGCACTCAGCCGATTTTATTTGACAACTAGCTCAGGGGTGCACGGCACACCTCGGCTTGGGCTGTTGCCTGATACATGCAATTCACGACCTATCTTTTTTTTTTTGACTCCCCCCCCCCCCCCTCAGCCTCCCCCCCGTCTCCCCTCCCCCCCCCCCTCCCTCCAGGTCTGAACTAACCTAAGCTAAGCTATTCATATTCATAGCTATTCATACTTATATGAGTTATTGAAACATATATGTGTACCAAGCATACATACCTTAAGAACTCTTATATTTCGTATCGGATAATTTTCTAAACTATTTCAGTTTGATAAGGGAAAAAATAAAACCCTTCCACTTACATGTATAAGCGTGTATGCGTGCACGTGTGTGGAGGTGATATGTGTAATGTTGTCGCAGTGATATAAGATTTTGTGTCACTGTATCGCGCGGACAGCGTACTCAACGACGAGGGAACAGACCTAGGCTTGAGCCGCTGCCGTGGGGGGCCTAGTCTGGTGTGCGGGAGCGAAATTTACCTCCAGACCACGGCGGCGTGATCTGTGGTTACGCGGGCGTGGGCGTGAACACGCTCTGTTTGGAGAGACAGGCTGGTACTGATCGTTCGCTGCCGTTATATCATCGGGAGGATCGGTAAGATTGTGTCGCGGACGTCTTTTGTGGCGCGCAGCGTTAGGTACGGGTTCGTATTTTGCGGCGGATACCACTAACGGACTGGCCCTCGAGTAATATTTACTCTTTGTTTCATTAAAATCGGTTCACTCTATAAAAAGGTATTGTTATTTTAATGACGACGTGACTTAAGTACAAGAGAAAATTAGATAAGTAAATGAATTTAATACATATTATATATTAACCATATATGATTACCGGTCTACGATGTAACAAATAATTCCTGTAAGCATAATAAAAATAATTGTTGAAGTTGGTAGTGCAAACGTTTCTTAGCTGTCAAATTTGTTTATTAGAAGTTTTTTTAAGGTTTTATTAAACATTAAAATATTCAAAAAACATTTTATTGTATTCATGTACATGTACCTTAAGTCGACAAAAGTACGAGCATTGCGTGGCTGAAATAAAACAAGTTATCTCGCGTAATGTAACTCGCTTATTAATTGTCATAATTATATACACACTAAATGTTTCGTTTCCACAAAACATAGACAGTAGCTTAGAAACTTCAATCTGCTTACAATCAGAAGTTTGTAAAATCCATACTTACTGAAAACTTACACAGTAAACCTGACGTTCAGAAATTCATATTGACGTATTCAGTTAAGGGCATGTGCTGCTACTAGATATAAATTTTGAATACAAGTACTAATAATCCTATAATTATTATGAACTTACTCGAAGTTTGTGAGTACGGATGGATGCTCCTTACTCTTCCACGCATCAACTTATAGCTTATACATCATAATAACACATAGACTGTAATTTATAAAGGTATATTATTTTTGGAAGTTGGGAATTTTTTTCTTTTTACTCAGCCCCCCCCCCCCCCCCCCTCTCCCCCCCCCCCCCCCCGTACCCCCCCCCCCCCCCCCAACCACCCCCCCCCCCCCCCCCCCCCCCCCCCCCCCCCCCCCCCCCCCCCCCCCCCCCCGCCCCCCGGGGCCTCACCCCCTCGAGGTTATCCTCTCTCTCCCCCTATTCCTGGGCTCTTGGGGGGGTGGCCCCCGTGCGCTTTTCGGTCGAGGCCGCACAGAGGGGAGATTTCCCACACGGGGCGCTCGAACGCGCCCCCCGCGGCAAACTCGCGTTACCCGCGATTCCGGACGTCCCGGATAGCCCGCTCGGTCGGCGCCCCCCCCCCCCCCCCCCCACCACCCCCAAACCCACCCGGCCTTGCTTAGATTAGTCAAAATATTACGTCAAATGTCAAATAAGTTGTGAGGAATGCTGCAATTTAAAAACTATTCTAATATGCGCTTTATAAACTTCATTTTCGTTAACAGTTACACGAAGACAGTGCATGTTATCATAATTTGTAATACCACCCAAGTAACGTAGTTGATGACTGCTAACAGAAATTAATCAACAGCACAAATGTATAAGAATTTTTGTTGAAATATATGCAGAAGATAATTTAAATAAAGGAGAGTGTGAGTTTACACGGGATAGAAGTGAAACTTAGTATTCTGATTATATTTTTCTATTGTAACACGGCAAAGTGACTGCACTATGCTTGATGGTAAGCACAGTACAATCCAAAAAGAACGGCGACTACTGAGAGACACGCCATCCTTTGCCGGTCGCCGCTGTCATGCCGACCTACTAAAATGCCCCTTCACGTTAAGATATTTAAAAAATACACTGTGGAGGTGTTAAACATTATTTATTCGTCATTATTAAAGCCAAATCTGTACATTAAATACTTTTTGAAAATTTTGATTGGGGTAGACTTTGTTATCGATATAGAAGCCAAAAATAATCCTTTTACAATTTTTGTCTGTCTGTATTTCTGCCCCTGTGAACACACATCACGCTGAAAGTACTGAACCGATTTTAACGAAACTTGACACAGTAATAACTAATATTACAAGGTTACATCGAGGATACTTTATGTCCCATAAAACGCCAGGGATTCTCCAGGAAAACAAAAGACAAAAATTTGTAGATAATGTTACTAAACTTTTTTAAAAAGCTGGTTCTTTAATATATCTTCCTTTATACCCTTCCAAACAGAATTCAGAATATCTGGTGGCCGGTTAACGTTGTGTTTTTTAATGGGCATCACACCTTTACAGGTCAAAATTTTAAACGCTGTTAAAAACATGAATTTATCACAGCTTTTTATCATATGCCATATGCACACAATTTATCATATGCCCGAAGATATATTTTATAATTTATAAATAAAAATAATTAATTTCAAACCATTTTATTTTTTCCATTGCAAAGAACATGTTTCATTTTATTGACCATTATGATATTAAGACTTCTTCTTTTTTTTATATCATAGGAGGCAAACGAACAGACGGGTCACCTGATGTTAAGTGATCACCACCGTACATAGACACTAGCAACACCAAGGGAGTCGCACGTGCGTTACCAGCCTATGTTTGGGGGAAGTGGGAGAGGGGAGGGGAGGTGATCCTCCGGCGCTCTCACTGATCGAACGAAGCGCAACAATGCCAGCACTGTTACTTCTCGTCGGTTTTCTGTGACAGGGTGGTACTACACCGGGCGAACCGACCCAATCAATGCTGAAACCAGTAATAGCTTTAGCATGGCTCTACCACATACCAAACCGTTCACCGTAAACATTAAAAAAAACGATAAATGTAAATTGCACTAAACTATAGTTATAGCTAAGTTATTCTATATACATATTATTTTTATAGCAATAAATCGGTCTGACTATTGAGTAAACTATTGACTATTAAGAATTAATATCTGGAAGATTAAATTTGTACTTATTTATGTCTAAATAACATAATAATAAAATTGCGGCTATCCCAACATGGTTTGAAATTACTTGTATCTTTATTTACAAAAAATATCATCAGGCACATTATTGTCAATAACAAAAATGTCTGGAAATAATAATTACACGTTTTAATAGAGTTTCAAAGTTAGTGAAAACAGAAACATCTTAAAATGATTTAAAAATCAATATTTTTGTCTGTAAAGGTGCGATATGTACAAATAAACGCAACATTTACCGGCAGCCAGGTAGCCTGTACGTTGTTCGGAAGAACATAAAAATATATAAAAAACTGGCTTATTGAAATTTGTTCTCGAAACCGTTGCTAGGTCTTAGACAAATAGTTACAGGCAAGTGACAGTTGACGTATTGACGCGATGCTCATATCTTTTTCATATTTGTATTTTCCTTCAATACAATGGAGTATGAAAAAGTTTTAATACATGTTGTAAATAGTTATGATAAAATAAGTAGTAGAGATGATTTTTTATTTTTACGTATTGTGCATTTGCAGATTCTATGTACAATAGATTAGGTGTTGTAACAGATAAAAAGTGAGGGAAAGTGAGTGTATATAATATATACATACATAAAATTTTCATTTCAATAGCAAACCAACTCAAGGATTACCTATTGATGTATTAACTTTTATGAACTTGATTATCCCAGATTATTCAATGTTTAATTTATCATTATTTATTTTGTAAATATATTTTATCGTTTAATTTACAATTGAACTCTATCAACTCGATATTTATAATGTAAATTATACTGACTGTATAGTAAACGTCTACAAAAAAAGGAAAGGAACTTCGTTTCGGTGGGGGGGCCATAGACCCCTCAAGTTTTTCTTTTACATTACCGCCAATAAATGTAGGTTAGTTTTTATCTTAATTTAACCCGGTAGATGATGCTACGGACGGGTTCTAGGCTTATCTTAAAAGATTTCTCACATACCATGTATATGTTTGAGTGAGTCCCTTGATAGTTTGGATTCACAATTGGAAACTGTAGGTGTGTCTGCAATCGGGTCATAGGTATATTAAAATTTTTCGCGTTTAAAAATACAATTGAAGCCGGTAATAACCGATTTGGTGCAGATGAAGTTGCACGGATCAGCTAGTGTTACATAAAAATAAAACTTTATTTAAAGTTAAGTCTACTGAAAAAGTCTGATATTTTTTGTTTTAAGCAATTGGCGGATTCTGAATCCCTACGAGAAATAGAGCCTTGAAATTATTAGTGTAAGTTATACAGGGTGCGTATTTTAAGTATTAATTTGAAGTATTAGAGGTTTCGGGTTCTGAAGGGAAGGGAGTAGATTATTTTTTGTAGTTACGGAGGTTTTTTACTTTATCGAGGTTCTACTGTATTGTTTGAGTATTGAGTGCATTAAGAATATACTATCTCATTCTCTCACAACCTAAAACCTATGTTTACATTTATACCTATCTCCTTTACATTACAAATTTTCCTTTCATAAAACGCAATTCACACCGTTCCTGAAGAAGTTTCACTTCAAACAGTGTATACAGCGCGGCAAACTAATTTATAATTATAAAGTTAACTAGCAGTGCCCCGCGGCTCCGCACGCGTTTTTATTAAATGTATTAAAGAAATGTAAAATTGTAAGTAGGTGTGTACATTACAGAAATGCTTTTTCAAAAACATTTGTAACTACAACACGCACGCCATCTACTGTAACATGTAACGTGCACATTAGATATATGAATACTAATAGTATATCGAATGGGATGGTATTTGTCATCAGCAGCATACCTGGAACTTCAACCTACTATATATCACAGTCAGTGCTCACTAACACTATATAAGAAAGTAATGAAAATTTTAAGCTATACATTATCGAACAATAAGTCTTAAATCTTTTATTATATAGATATAATATGCCCATATTGTCGATATACTTAAGTTATTCTTATACATTGCCTTAATCACTGAGTTATGTAGATGCAAACGCGGTAAATAAAATAATATGGTCGCTAAATTGACCAAAAAGATGATATAATTAATATTACATACAAATATATGAATTTCAATTATGTATATTTATTCTTGGAGTCCAGTAAAGCACACGTCTCACGCCGTTGTAACATATTTTTGATCAATTTCACAGGGACGAATGCACAGGTAGCAGTTCATCACTACATAGTGTACCAATTCAAATAAAAAAGAATAATTAAACTCGGTTCACAATTGACGAAAATATCGATTAACATACATAAAAAAAAAATACAACCGAACATAGTAACCACCTCCTTTTTCGAAGTCGATTAAAAATAAAGTCCTCTGGTCTGTCTGTTTATCTGTTCGTGATAAAGTCAGAAACTACAGATCGGATTTTCATGCCGTTTTCACCAGTAGATAGAATGATTCATGGCGAAGGTTTAGGTATAATTTGTCAAGGTTTTCTTTTTATTATCGGGGCAGGACGTCTTCCGAGCCCGCTAGTTATCTGCCCCTAAAAGTCCCGTGAAAGTCGGTCCAATCGATTAAGAGATAGTAGGATATTGCGGACGAAGTCTTGAGTAACAAAATAAAATAGTCTAAGTTACTTCTTATAAGGTGAGTTATCTGCCAGTGAAAGTCCCGTGAAAATCAGTTCAAGCATTACGGATATTCCACTGCGGCCGAAGGCGAATAAAAAACCTAAATTACTTTTTATGAGGTCTGCTATCTACCAGTGAACACACCGTGGAAATCGGTGCAACCATTTTGGAAATAGCAATGCGGACGAAGCTGCGCACACATAAAATAGAATATGTCTACCGCTATAATTTCGGCTATCTGCCAGTAAAATTCCCGTTCAAATAGTTTCAGCCGTTTTGGAGATAACTCAGAACAAACAAATAAACAGACAAAGTATAATAATATAAAAATGTAGACAGAATATAAAAAACATTTTTTTTTGGGTTTTTGTAGTCATAAGCCATTCATCAAAAAGTTGTTAATTTAATTGTACATACACAAACCTTATTTTTATAATAGGTAATAGATTACAAGTAAAATATTGGAAATAAAACTAAAGTAGAATAAACTTTTTGAATAGGAAAATAAAATAAACTTTGAAAATGTTTGCGATAGAAACTTACCATGGCAACGTATATAACACTAACGCTAACGAAATCTCTCAAAAGGAACAAAATGTGTCCGATTTTGAAATATTCTTCATTGGTGCTCCGATTTTATTGGTCGTATCGTGATGATATGTAACCTAAAGCCTTCCTCGATAAATGAGCTATCTAAAACCGAAAGATTTTCTGAAATCGGACCAGTAGTTCCTGAGATTAGCGCGTTCAACCAAACAAACAAACTCTTCAGGTTTATATATTAGTATAGATAAACCTTGGAGATAAAAGATGGAATGGAATGACTTAATAATGATCTCAAAACACGCAAAACCATAGAAATCTCGTTATTCAAATTTTTAATACGTCATGTATGTAGTGTTTTAACTAAGAGGTCACCTTTTTGTTTAAAAAGCTTTTACGCAGCTTAGAAGCTTTTAATATTGTTATTAATATTCATAAAATTGCCAATTAGTGTGTTATAGGAGAAATGTCCGCCATCTTTATAGATATACTATAATATAAGTTGGTATGAGGTGGGCGGGCTTCGTGGCTAGGTCCACAGGGTACCCTATATAAAGCCAGGAGCACTGAGCTTCAGTCTAGAGCACTTGTTGCGTTCATTCGGGCCTCGCTTGCCGTGCCGACTGCAAGTCGCTGCAACTGTGATATCGGTCATCATCGCGAGCTGGTGCGAAATTTTCTAAGTCTGATATTTTGGGTGAGTATCCACTTATTATTTTCAAATGTTATTTTATGTATTATTTAATATTTCAGTTTTAATATTTTATTAAAAGTAATTATTTAGGTAATATATTTGTTTTAATATTTTTAATCTTACTTTTCGTTACTATAATTTATTTTTATTTATAATTTCACTTAATAATATTTTATTTAAAACTCAATAATTTAATTATAAATTATTTTTTCTTTGAAGAATATTTTTTATAATTACTTTTGAGTTACATAATGATCTCACAAATAAAATTACCACGTTCTCTCAACCTTATGAACTTCGTGAACAAAGTTTCAGTTTAAACGTTCGAAGAAAAGTTATGTATCTTTACTTCACGTCGCGTCTTCAACAAACTAATAAAATATAATATTTTGTAAAGAAAACTGATATTAAAATTATTTTGAAGTGTATTTGTAATGATGTATGCTTAATTTACTAAATGAGAAAGAAATATTAAAGTTAACAATCCAATTTAAAATTAACATAATAAATAATATTTTTAGTAACAAAATAAATTATGAAATCCGTAAGAATACAGTAATTATTTATTATGTCTTTAACTTTGATTTTATAATATTTTTTTATTAATTATAATATTACTAATCTTTTCTCGTGTTCCAATTTAAGCAATATTAATAATTTCAAATAATTAATAAAAATATTGAAGGAAAGAAAAATGAATATGCCGGATATATAGTGTCTTTAAAAAATAATAAGGATGTGTAAACTCTACATTAAATCCAAGAAGATGATACTGATTAGCATGAAAAGTGCATTAACGACTTTACGCGAGTTGAACATATGTTTTAAAATGTAGAACTCAAAGACTATTATATACTACTACATATAAAATACGATATATAAGAAATATGCTTAAAGTACTGATAAATTAAATATTAAACTATAAAATGGCTTGCTTACTTGCAACTTATTTACACACATAAATACAGTCCAAATTACTTGTGTGAAGTTGTAAATAGTTTTTTTCATACATTTAAGTATGAAATTTCATATTTCAATGTAATCATTTCCTTTGTGAGACATTGACGAATTCTTATTAACTTATGAACAGAAGTTATATAACCCTAAAAACTAAATAAATTAAGTAGGAAATTTAAATTTTCCTATAATATAAATATAGAATGTAAATTAGTTTTTTTATAAGAAAAAGCACCATCTTTAATATAAAAAGTGCGATATCGATTTTGGCTCGCGAAAGTTACTGCGCGTACATCTCTATTATAGATGCAACTTTACCTTACCAATATTTTTCCGATAACTCAATTTAATAAAATATAACTGATATATTGACAAAAGAAACAATATTTGTTGAAAACAAACACTCGCAAGTATTTGAAAAATTCGCGATCGGCAAATCCGCTATCATCATCATCATTACATAGTATAAAACAAAGTCCCCTACCGCGTCTGTCTGTCTGTCTGTTCGCGATAAACTCAAAAACTACCGAACGGATTTTCATGCGGTTTTCACCGGTGGATAGAGTGACTGGTGAGGAACGTTTTAGTATATAATTTGTCAAGGATTTTTTCATAATCAGGGCGGGACAACGTCTGCCAGGCCCGCTAATACTTTATAATGTAAAATGTTTTTCTATAATTTTAAATGTTAAAATTTCGAAGATGAAGTTGTACAAACACTATACGATACGAAATACTACATTTGTCCAGACAAATGCATTTTAAATTATTTGTGTGAAATAATATTTTTTTTAAAAAAGAAAGTTTTTAATTTGGTGTTTCAATATAATAATTTCCTTTATGATATATTGACGATTGCTAATAACTAATAAACAAAAATGAAGAATCGAATAAAAACGGTGAAATTTGTACAAATTAAAAATAAAGTAAATGCTACATGGAAGTCAAGAAAAATTCTATATTTAGTGCAAAAAATGCATTATCGATCTTGCCCGGAGAACATTCTAGAAGGCGTAGTCTGACTGCGCTACTGCGCATACTCCGTCCAGATTACGGACGAAGCTTGAAACTATACGACGCCATTATTAGATTACCTAATGTAATAAGATACTTAAAATATATTTAACATATTAACAATATGTAGATTTAACAACAACGTTTCTTAAAAATAAGAGTAAAATAATTGAATCTAAGAAAAAAATACTATTTTTAATATAAAAAATGTATTGTCGATTTTGACCGTAGAAAGCTCTAGGAGGCGTAGTCAGGGTGCGCTACTGTGCACACTCCGTCCGTACTGCGCATGCAGCAACGCTGAAGTTAGACGACGCCGTTGTTTAACAACTTAACGTTACAAAATATAATTATAATGTTTTTTAAAACAAACATCCAACAAAATAATTACTTTAAACCCAATAGTTTCAATTTAAGAACCGATTGTCGATACAAAGAAAAATATTTGCAGAGACAAACAATAGTTGAAATAGGTAATCATATATATATTCTCAGTTCTATTTTTAGTATGAAAAGCGCATTGTCGATTTTGATCATGGATAATTCTAGGAGGCGTATTCAGGGTGCGCTACCGCGCACACTCCATCCGGGTTGCGCATGCAGTAGCGCTGGAGCTATATGCCGCCATTGTTCAATAACCTAATATTACAAACGATGATTAAAAATTTCGTTAAACAACATAATTACTTTTAACTCAACAGTTTAAATAAAAGAACCGATTGACTATTCAAATAAAATTTGTAGACAAATAACAGTCCAAATAACTAATTTCCTCTTTTAATTTTTTTTTTTTTAGTGATCCAGAATGTTTAGATTCACAATTCCCTAGGTGGCCTCGTTGCTTTTGGATTTCTATTTTTTATTATAAGCAGGACAACTCCCCACTTATATATATTGTCTCAGTCCTTTTTGTTTTAAATTTCGTATATAATTTTAGTTTGCTAAACATTTTCTATACGATTATTGAATAAGATGTGACTAAGCTACCGCTAACCGTAGTCAGGCGCTGCAACAAAATGAAGATTCAAATCCTTCGATGATCCTGAGCTCTCAAAGAGGTAAAACATCGTGCTATGGGTTTTTGTAATATCTACCTGGTTATTAGCCTTGACTAATAACTAAGCACTAACTAATAAATAAATTAACTTTTAACTGTTTCAATTAACGTTGATAAATTCTACATGTACTAGAAGGATAGTTTAAAAGATATATATTCATTGTAAAGTTATATATACTTGTATATATTATTATGGGTTATTACATATCACGTTCGGCGTAACAAAGACAGAGATGCAAAATGTTAACAAAGCCTGAGCTGTCTCTATTTATCTCTTCAAATATTTAGCTTCATAACTATGAATTTGATACATAATGATCAGCTCGTACCTTTGTATTCATATTGCTTCCAAGCAAAATGTGATATGTAGTAATATCCTAACTTATATTTTGGCTAACAAATGATCCTATTGTGCGTTACGATGTGTAAGGGTTTTTTGTTACATTATAGAGTGTTTATTAAAATTGCATTTGAATATGCATACTTTTATATAAAACATAGTATCAAATATGAGTGTAAATCTTTTATACGTTGTATAATTTACTTATTGACTACAATCTGAGCTAATGTCAAAAGACATATAAAAAGATAACACATCTTTTTTTCTTTGTATAAAAAATAATTCCCGTTTTAAGTATTAATCTCTGTATCGACGGGAAATTCGTAAATACAAAGTTTTTCAGTTTTGTTCAGTCGGTTTCACACTAAACGTAATAACAATAATGGTAACAGGCTAAAACTAAAGAGACTGACTCGAGTACTTTTGTCTGAACACAACCATAGGCATTTGGAAGGTGGCAAATAACCAGACAGGCATTAACAAATCCAATCCATATGCTAAGGTTACGTCATGATGCTTTCCTTCACCGAAAACTCCGGCTTATTGCAGGTTTTCTTCTTTTTAACGGGACATGACAAAGTCCCAGATTGTATCTGATGGTAAGACGGTAGAATCTAAAAATAGCAGCGACCACCGACAAATCTGGTATCGATTGATGGTCGTCACTCTCATATTACATTGTAAACATATATACACTAATCCTGCAATATAAAAACCAAAAGAGAGTCACCCTCTGGTCTGCTTGACTAGTAAATAGTTGGTGTCGGGACTACCGTACTACTACGGCGGGCGTACACCTGATGTTTAGTGATTGCGATATAGATAAATAAAATGTTCGTAATGTTAAAACTCACGTCGAACCACGCATTTATCAGTTTTATGTGCACAAAGAGGATAGTTTGAGAAAAATTATTCAATATTCCAAATAGAATAATATATACTGTATATATTTATGTCCTATTTATTACATGTCACAAGTAAAACATACAGAGACGCAAAATGATAACAAAGCCGGTTGAAGGGCTGTTTCCATTTCCTAAGAGTTTTAAAATGTATACATATGCATTTAACAAGTAATGATCAACCCTTACCTTTGTATTCATATTGTACTCAAGCAAATTGTGATATGTTATAATCTCTTATTTAACTTCTATTTTTCTCTAACAATTATCCTTCTGTATCAAAGAGAGTTTATCTTTTTATGTAGTTTATCGTATGAAATATAGATTTTAAACCTCGACTGTTACTTATTTTTATTATATTGCTGCTTATTCAGCTTAAAAATTATTATTATTATTACATGTCGCGAATTCTTCAAACATACGTCTTAGTCGAATATAATATCAAAAACTATTTTATTACTTCAAAAAGATATGAACAAGAAAATCTACACAGACAACCACATGGGAAACGAAAAATATACGTAACGAATCAATCAAAATCGCGAGCGACATAAAGTATTGCTATGTCCCATATCGAACCGCATTCAATGGATTTGAAAGTTATTATTAGAGCAAAGGTCAGGTCAACGTATACATATTATAGATTAGAAATTTAGCGAACTAATTTATTTTGAAAATATGAAATTGCACAGATTCTATTTTGTCTAATAACATCATTAATAGCAACTACCAGCGATATTTTGTAGTTTATATAAAATATGGGGTAGTAAAAATGGTAACTTACGCCTTGAAATGGAGTTGGTCCGACACGAGGCTGCCGAAAAAGAGAAACTTAAAGCTCTAGCTAGAGAAACATTAAAAAGTCTAAATTATTTAATTAAGGTAACACTTAGGTTCATTGTAAGATGCGAAATCATCGATAGCTCATCCATCAACATTGACGCCTACGTCATTGACTATAGTTCAAAATACATATTTTTCTTTATAACAATCATAACGACAAATAAAATATCAACATATTGTTCCTCAATATAAAACTGAATGATTAGTTTTATCCTGTACAAGATATATCAATGTAAAAAAAGTCGAGGTATTCATAAGGATTGCCGACAGAAATGATAACTAAAAACGATGAAATAACTGTTTTTTTTAAATTATAATATGAATTATAATATTTAAACTTCATAATTCGTAAATTGAAATTATTATCATTAGTCTGGTTTTCACATATATTGGCACTCCGAGCAATAATTATTTATATTTATTTATTTATTAGGAAAACTAACAGCTATAATATACAATACATAGTTATTAGAATGGAAAACATCAAGCCATTTATAAGTCTTCGCCGATATAAAACAGAATACAATCACTTGCATTATATGGTATTAGGTAAACATTATAATAAAAGAAGATATTCAAGAATATTAACAGTCTATTACTATTTGCAATCGCCATCATTAAAGAACGTCCTTGTTAAAAATGTTATCGCTTTATTTACGGTAGTATTAAGTAGGTCAAAATCACCTATCTCGCTCATAGTGTTGAAGGAGTCACTAGCTCGCCATAAATATGAATTCTGCCGGTAATTTGTGGAAACAGTGGGCAGCGAAAGAGGGGGGTTTGTACGTAGACGTTTGGTCGGAACATTTTTTTTTTTTTTTTTTTTTTTTATTCTTTTTTTTTTTTTTTTTTTTTTTTTTTTTTTTCTTCATTTATTTTTTTTTTTTTTTTTTTTTTTTCTCTTTTTTTTTTTTTTTTTTTTTTTTTTTTTTTTTTTTTTTTTTTTTTTTTTTTTTTTTTTTTTTTTTGTTTTTTTTTTTTTTTTTTTTTCCCCTTTTTTTTTTTTTTTTTTTTTTTTTTTTTTTTTTTTTTTTTTTTCTTTTTTTTTTTTTTTTTTTTTTTTTATTTTTTTTTTTTTTTTTTTTTTTTTTTTTTTTTTTTTTTTTTTCTTTTCTTTTTTTAATAAATAATTTCGTTAGAAGTTCGGGACAATGTACAATATTAGTAGTCATTTT
This sequence comes from Antheraea yamamai, assembly GCA_036509395.1. Classification (NCBI taxonomy): domain Eukaryota; kingdom Metazoa; phylum Arthropoda; class Insecta; order Lepidoptera; family Saturniidae; genus Antheraea; species Antheraea yamamai. Next base: position 624,933 of record AP028424.1, on the reverse strand, counting down.
GAGCAGGTATGTTATATCTGCTATTTCTCGTCGCTTCACAAGAGGCAACAAATGGTGCTTACTACAAAGTTCACTGTAATTATTGGGATCGTAGGTATCATGTAAACGATAACATAGATATTTAATGAATTTTCTCTGGATATTTTCTAAACGATTTACATATAAATGGTATCTAGGATTCTAGATTTGCGATGCATATTCTTAGCTACTACGAACATAAGCACAATATAATATCTTTAAGGTCTTTATGTTATTAAAGTATTTAGCGTTTCGCATGACAAACCCTAGCGCCCTGAAGGCTTTTTGTACAAGATTGTCAATATGGCTGTCGAGAAGTAATTTGGAATCGAGAAGAACACCCAGATCACGAATGATATTTTCTCTTTGTAGTTCAAAGCCTTTCCGGTAGTACTTAGAAATATGGAACTTGGTCTTACGAGTGAAAGTAACTGAGAAACATTTCGATGGATTCAAATCGAGCTTATTTTTCGTGCAATACACGTCAAGGCTATGCAGGTCCTGTTGAATTTGGTGTATATCTAGCTGCGATGTAATAGCTTTGAATGTTTTCATATCATCAGCAAAACATAACAAGCGGGCAAATTTTATACAATTATGAATGTCATTAGTAAATACAGTGAAAAGTAAAGGACCTAAGAGGGAACCCTGTGGTATGCCACTGTGAACAGGTACCCAGCTCGAAACATAATTGTTGACAACTACCACTTGAGATCTATATTCAAGATATGATGAGAACCATCTAAGTAGGTCACCCCTGATACCGATTTGAAATAGTTTATGGAGTAGAATGTCATGATCAACACGATCAAAAGCTTTACTATAATCGGTATAAATAACATCTACTTGAAATCCTTTCTCCATAGAATCTGTCAAATATTCGTTAAAAACTGCCAAGTTAGATACTGTAGAACGACCTTTTATAAACCCGTGTTGAGAGCTGCTAAACAAATGCTTGAGAGCAACATTAACTTGGTCGTATATTATTTTTTCCAATAGTTTAGATATAATACAAAGTTTTGAAATCGGTCGATAATTAGTTACATCGTCTCTGGGACCTTTCTTGTGTACTGGAGTAATAAATGCTGATTTCCAGATTAGGGGCATCAAACATTCGTATAATGATCGCTTAAACAAATAATGTATAGGGAAAACTATAGATTTAGCACATTTTAATAGAAATTCAGCTGGCATTTGATCAGGTCCTGCAGCTTTAGAAATGTCAAGGAGCTGTAGATATCATCAATATTATTCTCAATTTTTTGAATATATGAGGTTGACGTATCTACTGATGAGATATTAGTTATACTAGTAGCATGATTAATATCAATGTTGCCAAGAAATGTAGATTTAAAAAAAACAGAGAAAGTTTCACATATATCATCACCAGTAGTTGCTGTTATATCTCCAAACTTAACCAAACTCGGAATATAACTGCATTTAGACCGGGAATTAATATAGGACCAGAATGCCTTCGGGTTATTGGTAATATTATCTTCAACTGAACTTATGTAGTTTTCATAGCAAGTTTTCTCCAACATCCTGGCTCTGTTACGGAGTACTGTGAATGATATTAGATCATGTTGATTGCCGTAAGTTTTATATTTTCGGTGGTATTTATATTTTTATTTTAAAACCTTTTTAAGTGATCGTGTATACCACACTGGGTAAGAATTAAAAGAAGAAGAGATCTTGCAGGGAATGTATTTATCTCGAAGCGCATTGAGTTTATAATAAAAATATTCAATGGCGTCCAGGAATGTTCTATCAGAGAACTCTTTCTCCCAGTTAGTATCTCATATTTCAGAATTAATGGAATCGAAATCTCCCGTGTTGTAAATAAACTTAATGCGTGGAGCAGATTTTAATGGGGTCACGTAAATAAAAGGAACAGTAATTATGAGAGCATTATGATGTGAGTCGGGTGGCACTAAACAATCATGACTATCAGTTACTGATACCACATCATTACAAAGTACTAAGTCGAGAATTTTATCGTGATTATTCATGATCCCGTTGTATTGAGACAGGTTATTGGTGTTCATCTCATCGTCAAGCAGGATTTCGTCTGAATTAGAAACATTGAATGGAATAAAATGTAGATAGTTTGTCTTTTTCCAAATAATTCCACTTAAATTAAAGCCTCCGACAATTAAAAACTTATCGTGTGGATGAGATAGAACAATATTATTCAATTTGTCCATAAAATTAGACAGTTGAATTGAAAAGGAATTTCCTTTATTCTGGCCACATAAATAAATTATACATAAGTGCATAGTTATAGTATGGCTATTTTGTTTAAATTTAAAGTTAACCACAAATCTTCTGCCGACGAGTTAAAGCTAGGTTGGGGAGTGATTGTAAGGGTATTTCTCGAGGCAATAAGGACTCCACTGCCACGAGTCTGACACGTTAGAGTATAATTACGATCACGACGCCACACCATATGTCTATTGTCAAAAAGTTCAGAATTTGAAATACCATAATTCAACCAGGTTTCTGTCAAAAAAATCAAGTCATAAGACTTGGTACAAAGGTTTCCATAAAATTCAATCGTTTTAGAACGTAGCCCACGTACATTTTGATAATAAATAACTAAATTATTGTTATTAACCGCCATTGCTAATACTATCTATCGACATAATGTAAGTTTTAAGTTTATTTGAATTAATATTTGGAATATTAAATAATACAATGAAACAATATAAGTACAACAAAATTCATACAAATAATCAAATCTTCTTTTGGTATTTTACAAACAAAATATTTTGCAGTAATTTATCACCCAAAACAAAGCGAATTTTTATCCGAAACAGCGAAAAAAGGACAATGTGTATGAGCGAACAGTAATGATTTCGCGTTGCGGTATTTAAAATGGCTTATGAGGCGATAACTTAATGAATAGTAGTACATCTGAATGCAAAAGAGGACGACCACAAATAAGAAAACATGGGACAAACATTTCACAATTTTAACAAAAAATAATATAATTTTTACTTATTATATTTTAATAACGTTATAGAAACGAACTTAACGCTATAATAAAGAAATATTATAAAACGAGCAAAACTATGAAAACGAACATTAAATCACCACAATTATAATATTAACGAGCATTCTACACATTATTTTCCAAATTTACCCAACAACAATTTATCAAAATTTGGTATAGTAAAAGCCTTAATCTGCGGAATGATCATTAACATAGATCGCTCTGCTTTTTGGTATCCATGTTCTTGCGGAATGGTTTCATTATAGAGCTGCCCAAAGCCTTTAATATCTATTTTGAAACGACAATAATAGATTATCATCGCCACGGACCTAACTAATTAATAATGTATTCAAAAAGGAAAAATAAATTTACTGATTGACTCCACCACGGAGAACAAGTTCTCATCCTTCTTCAAAGGGACTCCTTTAATCTCAATATTGTTCAGCCTGGCTCGTTGTTCCCAACCATTCATATCTCTCTTTATTTCATTGACAGTGATATTAGAGAGTGATAGAGAAAGTGATATTAGCACAAGTAAAGTCGTAGTGATTTTTACATTGACAGCATTGGACTCCATCATTAAAAGTGGAATTACACGAAGCACACTTCATATTCAGTATATAAAATGTGTATATAAAAAAGAAAAAGAAAATTAATTGCAGATTAAATTATTTAAACGAAAAAAAAAAGGTTGAGTATCCCAGAGAGTAGGCAGATACCCACCGCAAACAGCAGGTTACAATCAACAAACCAGGTCCAATTCAGTAATACGCTGATGCTTGGAACGCTACTAACTATTTTATATCTTGAGTTTTTAAAGCGATAAACGATATCACGGCGCGTGTTGAAATAAAAATGTGTTACAATGTGAAAAAGTAGTGGGTGGTTCCAAGTGTCACTTCTTGAGATACTAGCAGAAGTTGCTGTTAACAGATTCTTTACCTTTAACTTATCCCACAGGTTGATTGTGATTAACAATGTGCGCAGAAAATAAATTCCGTAGTATATTATTTCGATTCAGGTGATATACATATAGTTTAGTATTAACGGCCTGGCTCGGTATGACACTGGTCACTTATCGCGTTGTTAATTCACGAATCTGTTGTCTAGCAATATTTCTTGATAATCACGGAGTATTTTAATTATTGGCTTATCAGCAAATCGATTAACTTTGAAAAAAACTATTTTTTAAAGAATTTAAATACGGAGTTGAATGTTTACTTAGGTCAGTGTTGCAAGCAAAAAAAATAATATTTTCATACAGTTTATAAATTAATCAAACATATGACGGGCTGCACGATCTCAACACGAAATATCAATATTAGATGTACACAGGCGTCGCTACTGTGACGCAAGCCGCGCAAGCGCAATACACCCGCTCACACATTAACATGTCATGACGCCAAATTATAAATTTACCTCTGTTTTTTATTAACGTGGGGAAATCCACTATGGATACGCCACCCTCCCGGGAGAGAGAGTGGGGTATATCCGACTGTTACGGACTAAAACCACAAGAGGTACCGACATTCCATATTATTGCGGCGGTAAGGGATCGTTCTACGTTAATCACCTTGGATAGCCGCCCCAAGGGTTTGACCGGTGGAAGGTGACCCCTCGAACTCCCGCAAGGTTCTGTTGAGGTAGAAGTACACCCCCATAATGGCTTACCTCTCCCAGGCGGCTGCCACGAACCTAGCCCTCTCTCTTTCACCGCCAGGGGCGTCCTCGTTACCGCCATGGTGGCCCAGGAGGCTTTACGCCTTCCTTGGGCGCCTTGGACGCAGTTTGCGTCTGAGGAGGCACCCCCGTACCCTTCTTTTTGTCTGAGGCTAGAGACGGGCGCACAGACGGCTCCGGCAGCAAACGGCTCTCCAGTCCCTCCAGACGTGTATTCAGTGTAATGCCGAACGACGTCTGGAGTTCGCACTGGAGTTGACACTGCGCCCACCAGAGGCTCTTACCATTTTTGGGTAGAAGGCTCTGGCTACGCCGGAAGAGGAGGTGGGGAGGCATTTTTCTCCTTTTCTCAGCCTCCTTCTCGCAGGCTTGAACCTCAGCCTGGAGGTCATCAACTTGCTGACGGAGATTATTAACCTCCCGCTGAAGTTTGAGGGTTACCTCACGCTCCGTCCGGTCAACTAGCGTCTCCACCACCTCCTTGAGGGTCCTTAGATCCGTCACGAGGTCATCCTTTATATACCCAGGGCGTTTGCAGATAGAAAGAATTGAGGTAACGTTATCTCCTGCAAGCGCTTTGAGGGTCATTACATCAAACCTTCCAATGTCCAGTGGGGTCCGAGGCGCATCGCTCTTGGCCTCCGAACTAGCCACGTTCGCACTCACGCTCGCTATACCACCCTCCAGCGCCCGGTCTAAAGAGCCATCAGCTTCCCCCATAAGTCCACGGCCACTCCCACTCCTCAATAACCGCTTAGCTTCCGCAGACCTGCCCCGCATAGAGAAAGCTACCTTGGGCCCCTGCAACACCTCAACCTTCGTATCGGAGTCACAAACGGGCCCCGAATCGGTCCGCTTGCGCAGACCCCTGGCCCCAGTCTTACCCGCGAATTTGCCCGCACTCATAGCTTCTTGATACGGTCCTCAAGAAAACAAAACAAAAGTCCAAAAGATCAAACCAATTCGTCCAAACGAGCAATGAAACCGTCCGAAAAGGAAGCCAAGTAGGGAGAGAAACAAAGTCGATAATCCAGTAGTAAGCTGAGGTCAATCAAGAAAAGTGAACACCATCCAATCACCAAATAGGGTCATATCTAGCAAAAACCTTGAACTGTACACTTTATTCTAATAACAACACCTACCCTATAAATGGACCTACCCTAACGCGATGGATTCGAACGATACAAAGCGAGCGCAAACACGTGTGTCTCGCTAGAATACCGCGCGAACACTCTCAATAAATTAACCTCCTGCGAAAAAAACCGCTCAAACCGCCAAAAGAAGTTTTCACTTCAAAAATAAAATTTATTAATTCACAAAAAAATATAATCATTACAAATACATTCATATGAAACATATAAAACATATTTTTTGTTTTTAATTTTTGTTTGTTTGTGCTTTAAAACTTGGAAGATATTTATTGCTCCAAGACATATGTGAGTAATTTACCTCATTAGGTCATTTCGCGACTCTACTGATTTGTAATTTTTTCAAATTTTAATGAACATTACTACGTATTGTGTAGTTGAATTAAACAATCATTATCACATATTTCTTCAATATATCTTCTATACTATAATAAAATTGTAACAAAGCCAAATCTGTACATTAAATATTTTTTGAAAATTTTGATCGGGGCAGACTTTGTTATCGATATAGAAGCTAAAAAATAATCGTTTTACAATTTTTGACTGTCTGTCTGTCTTTCTGTCCCTGTGAACACGTATCACTCTGAAAGTACTGAACCAATTTTGACGAAACTTGACACAGTGATAACTAATATTACAAGGTTACATCTAGGATACTTTTTGTCCCGTAAAACGCAAGGGGTTCTCCAGGATAACGAAAGACAAAAAAATGTAGTAAATGTAACTGGATTTTTTTGGACACCAACCAACCAGGAACGTTGGAAGAACGAGAATTTTAGAAAAGCTGGTTCTTTTATATGAAGATATATTATGCGCTTCCAAACAGGATTCAGGATACCTGGTAGCCGGTTAATGTTGTGTTTTTTAATGCGCATCACACCTGTACAGGTCAAAATTTAGATTTATAAATAATTAAAAGAAATTTTTTTTTCAGTAACTTTTAAACGCTATATTATCACTGCCAGACAATTTTGTTTTTGACAATAATGTGCCCGATGATATTCTTTATAAATAAAATAATTCATTTCAAACCATTTTATTGTTTCCATTGCAAAAAACATATTTTATTTTATTAACCATTATGATATTGAGATTTCACCGTAAATAATTAATAACAATGATAAAAGTTGACATATGACTTGGGACTGACGCAATCTTGAACAGGCGCTTCCACAATTATCGTTATCTTTATCATACATAAAATGGGGTTAATTTACCCTCTTTTATGTCTAAATAAAATGATATTAAATTTACAGCTATCTTACCATGGTTTGAACATACCTTTTTGAAGTGAAACTTCTTTATCGGCGTTGGAAAAAATTTACCGTCACATTTTTCCGTTACGCGCCATCTTGTTTGTATTCATGTCTATGATAATAAAATCCCTTTATTTAAACTTTATCTAATTTAACTTTATTTTTTAATATATTAATGAAATTGTTTGCCATAAAGAAAGAAAGGGTTTTTTTGTTTTTTTTTTTTTTTATTTTTTATTTTTTTTTTTTAACCAATTTCTGGAAAGTTGCATATAGATCATTTTGCGAAAAATAAGGCCTTAAACAAGTTTCACTTCTTACGTGTGTACACTAGTACACGCACACATTTTTTTTTTATTTACAAAAAATAGCATCGGACACATTACTGTTAATAGGCAAAAATATCTGGCAATAATAATTTCATGTTTTAGTAGCGTTTCAAAGTTACTGAAAAACAAAACATCTGTAAATTATTTAAAAATCGATATTTTTGCCTGTAAAGGTGCGATATGCACTAATAAACGCAACGTTTACCGGCAGCCAGGTAGCCCGCACGCTGTTTGGAAAAACATAAAGATATATAAAAAAACTGGTTTATTTAAATTCGTTGTCGGAACCGTTGCTAACTCTTAGACGAATAGTTACGGGCAAGTAATATTTGAGGCGTCGTGCTCTATCTTTTTAATATTTATATTTTCCTTCAATACAATGGGGTGTGAAAAAGTTTTAATACAAGTTGAAAATAGTTATGATATCATTCAGTGTTCCATTTACCATTATTTATTTTATGAATATATTTTATCGTTTAATTTACAATTTAACTCCATCAACTTGATATTTTATCATGTAAACTATACTGACTGCATAGTAAATGTCTACAAAAAAGGGATAAGAACTTCGTTAGAAACTGGGGGTCCGTAGACCTCTAAAGTTTTTTTCACATTACCGCCAATATATGTAGGTTAGTTTTTATTTTAATTGAACCCGGTAGATGATGCTACGAACGGATTGTAGGCTTATTTTAAAAGATTTCTCACATACCATCTGGGTATATGTTTGAATGAGTCCCTTGATAGTTAAGATTCACAATTGGAAACCGTAGGTGTGGCTGCAATAAGGTTTTAGGTTTATTAAATTTTTTCGCGTTTAAAAATACAATTGACACCAGTGATAACCGATTTGGTGCAGATGAAGTTACACGGATCAGCTAGTAGTAAAAAAATATAGTTCAGTAAGATTCCATGGACAATATAAGTGACGCTTGCAAATTACCTTTGTTTAGTATTATCGCAATAGACAATTTTAAAGAGCGCGTTTTTGAAACAATGATTGTTTAGTTGACAGCGTCTTGGGATACCGCATCGATGGAAGTAGGTTCGAATCCTAGCAACTATCTAAATATCATATAAATAAGTGTATTATTGCGAACATATATAGTATTATGTACCTAACATAAAAGTCATTGCCAAATGTCGCGAAATTAACAAAAATACTTTTATTAATAGATAAAAAAAATTATGCATATAGATTTTTTAAGCCAAAAATCTTCGCGGACGTCCCCAGAACAACCTACAAAATTATTATCACAATCTGATCAGTGGTTTCGGAATGCATAGAGGAAAAACATACAAACATTGACTTTTATTTATATAGATTATCTATGGTACAATACAGTTTTATATAATACAATCTGTCGTTATAAATCGATGATCACCAGTTCGGTGAGTCTTCACACCTAGATTCGATTATTTTTAGCTCATTTATTGTAGTTTGCTGTATATTAATCGCTGCGTATCTCCTATCTGGAACCGCTCTCTCGAATGTGACTATTCTGATCGGACTCTATTGTGTGACTGTTTTAAGAGTTTTTTTTTTCTCGATCTGACTACGCTATTGGCCTAGCAAGGCCTCAACAGCTTCACCGGACTACGAGTTTTAAGAGTCCGTTCGCGCTTCTTATCAACGCGTTTCGTCGCTGCGATCTGCCAATGAGCACGCTCCATGTGCTTGTTCCCACATTATACATCTATATTGGCTGGACCGAGAAGTATTGAAATGCACTTATTAAAATACGTTACAAATGGCCTAAATACTCAAATGTTTCCGCATTCTTCCCTCCTTGTGGCGCACACAGTATATTTTTTCTGCATCCGTTCCAGCAATTTTAACATTTTTTTAGAAAATGATTTCCTGACACATTATACGTTTTTGCGTACTCAAGACGGCTTCAACATTCTTTAACATAAAAACTTATTTCTAACACATTATAATTTCAGATAGTTCTTACAACTATCATTTTTTTTATTGTAGCACAGCACAATTACAGCACTGTGCCTGATGGTAACCACAGTATAATCCAAAAACAATGACGACCACCGCCGGACATACTATCCATCGCTGGTCACCGCTGTCATGCTGGCCTAAACCGCTGTCTAGCCTTTATACTAAACGATATACATGGCTTACTGTCTGTAACATTTTAGAAGCTAGACATACTTTCAGTTTAAACATTGTTTAAAACTATTAAATCCCAATAAACGTGACTATTTTGATAAAGTTTCTATTGTGTGTGTTAATAATTAAATGAAGCACGAAATTTGTTATTGAACTGACGACAGGCTCGTATTTTTAACTTTTCTGGCAAAATATGTATAATTATTTTACTTTTTATTCCTACGATTGTGTCACGAGTGGTTATTTCTTTCTTATTGAATTGCATTATGGAGTTGGGGTTGAAGATAAAATGTCTGGTAGTAAGCGGACGAGTATTTCTAAAGTGAACTTAATTAATTTACCGAAAATTGAGGGAGACCATTAGTCAAGACTCGGTACCGTTCGGGACTATTTACCTAACTTTAATATTCGATAGCATTACATATAGATATTACTAATTTATTAGGTTAATGTAGTACATAATTTTGACAAGCTGCATTTTCATAAAGAAAATAAAGACGTGTTTCTATGGGTCGGGTGGTACTACCGCGGGGGAGCCGACCCATTCCCAGTAATAACAGTAACAGCTTCACTTCAGCACAGAAACCAGTAATAGCTTCAGCGTGGCTTCACCACCTACAAAGTTAGATATGTATAATGTACTCGTACATTCAAAGTGTGAACAATGATTGACGAACAACCATAGTATTACGCTGTGTCTCGATTAAAGCGTAGGTTCACAAAGGGTATAAGGCTTGGTTAAATCATCGGTGTTCAATTTAAAAAAAAACCTATTTAGCTATGATTTCATTTACCAATTTTTTTGTACATAAAATTTATCATAGCTATATCGTGCATAGCTAGTATTATAGTGTAAGAGTTGAAAATAGTCTTTCCTATTTATATAAACAAAAACCAATTGTCAAATGAATCGGGCGCATCTCTCCAGAACAGTTGCTCCTATTCGACTAATTCTTTTCTTTGTTGTATTCGTGATTGTCAGAACAAGAATTTTAAGAAATTATGCTTTTCAAGTTCTTTAAAAAAGTCCAGTAAAATAAAAGTCTAGAACCTAATTTTAAATTCAAAATTAAGATTTATACCCTCACTAAAACTTTCTAGTGATGTGCAAAATCAAGGTTAACATTAATTTAGAATATTATCTGTTCTACATTGCCCCTGGTAACAGATAATTCGTGCACACTTGAAACCTATGAGCAAATAGAAACTGGAGAAACAACTAAATAGGTAATGATATAAAAATTGTTGATGGCGCAAAGTGCAGTGCGCTTGGGATACTAAGGGATAGAGGGGACCCGCGAACTAACTACATTGAACATTTCTAAGACTGCCGTTTCCTTTTGTTTATTTGATAACGAGTCAACACGTAAATATAGTGAATATAGTTAACTTCGGGAGCACTTGGGTTGACTTTTTAAAAACTACAGTCGATATTAGACAATTTATTAATAGTTTTGTCGATTTTAGACATTGATTATAATATAACTTAAAAACTATTATAGTCAATTTTAGACTTCCTAACCTAACGAGTACATTCTACGAGAGGCGATTCTAGACTGCCTATCCTAATTTCTTATTCTAATCATTCCTTATTCTAACAATGTTATAAATGCTGACCTAGCGTCTACCTCACATCCCGTACGGGGAACGCTAGGCAAGCTTAAAGTAATTTAGGCACGTGTAGAGGATCTATGGGAATATAAGTATATTGACTGTTAGTATCACAGCCTCACAGCTGTTTGCGATATTGATAACTATGCATCACAAATTATTACACTATAAAACGCGAACATTCAACCTCTCTAAAGTAGTGTCATTATAATACATCTATCAGACTCTGAACCCTCTATACATAGTTCTTTCAGCGGGTTTTAATCAAAAGTTTTGCTAAGTTTTATGGTCATATTAAAACAGTAATCAGGAAATGAAATGTAACAAGTGTTAAGTCGAAAATGATGTTCTAAAATGATTTCAAATACGTATTTATAACAAAAACAACATAAGTAAATATTTGACAGTAACGTGGCCTGAAATTTTAATTTATACAATCAACAATGGAAAATGTTATTGTATTTATTTCATCATGCTATTTCAGGAAATATTTTATTTATCTTATTTGATTGGAAAGAAACGTGATATCTCGGAATCTTTGCTGTAGGAGTCAGTTAATTGGAAGAAATACAAAGCAAGACAAATATTGAATGAAGTATATTACTTTCACTTCCCTGAAATCTAAAGAAATTTACCCTGCATTAAAAGCTACTACCAGTCAAAGAGAGAATTATATTTATAGAATTATGACTTTAGTCATAATAATAGTCGAGTTTGTCGGTCGATGCTATATATTACCGTGTGGGTAGGTTTGAACCCCGAGGATTACTAAAAAGATTTTAGAAATGTGCATTCATTATCTCATTAAAATTGATATCATTATTGGCTGACGGTGAAGTAAAACATTGTGAGGAAATGTGGACCTGAAAAACTTTGTTGTATTACAGCTATGTCTCGAAAAAAATTTATGAGATATTTAATCCAAAAGTGTGGGGCTCCAACGACCTGTAATTATGATTATTACAAAGCAGAAATATCAAAACTTGGTCTTTGGTGGCTAAATTTTACTGTCTCTGATGCAGTTTTCAATACAGGCCGGGGTTAGATACTCCCTAGATAGTGGACTGTATTAAAATGGGCTGGAGGTAGTTACCCTAGATATTCCATTTTAATCAGGATAAAGGCTCTCTTACCTGATAGTCTTCACCGCCGCTGTTGACGATGTTATTGTTAATCAGGCACACGCGTTACTGTGCCGCGGTAGTATACGTATAGTGCCGAAGAGTGAATATGAAAGCGAGTGAGTCCGAGTGCGAGTGACGAGCGAGTCGGTCATCTTCGATTTTCACTTACATATAATATGTGTATAACAATTTGGACCACTTTCAAACTTTGCCAATGTTAATTGTAATTCTTATCCTGTCGAGGTAAGATTACTCCAAGATTAAATTACTGTAAAGTAGCAACAAGATGATCTTAAAAAAGGTAATATATAAAATGAGGAACACCAATCAGTGTATCAGTGTATCGTATCAGGAATTTTATTTAACAGTTCAAAGCTTAGAATTTTCGGTGTATTTAGTATTCTTTCATATGATGGGAACTTCTTAAAGCCTGGTCAATTATTAAAATAAATAAGTGAATCAGATCACGCATGTCACGATTTCTATCGAATGAGACCAAAATATTATAACTTTAAGCCCGTCTGGTTAGCTACAATCCTTAACTTGAAAATATGGCGCCAAGCACCTGTTGATGTGTTCCGGCAGTAAGACTTAAGAGCTAATCCCTCTTGGTAAGTAGCATGTTTACCGTCTTGAACCACATCAAGTAAAATTGTGGTCAAACGCTAAATCCGATAAAGTATTCAAAAAATCATTTTATACCTATTCCACTTATTTGGTATTACTCTCCTTTTGTTTTTTTTTTTTTGTAGTTTGTACTACAAACCAACAACCACGTGTCCGCTTTAAAGCAAATTTTATAATCCTTCATAAAAATTAAACATATAACTTTAAATTATAAAGCTAAAACATCAAAAAGGTTCGATATAGTGAATTTTTACGGTCTTTTTTTTCTGACAAATGAATATCATGATTTGAATATAACACTCGAGTTTTTGGCGGGATCTTGGAATGCCATGTAGTGGTCTTTATAGTTTATCCATAATTTTGTGTTATTCGGCTCTATATTGTGTAATGTTGGTGGTGCTTTACGTAATATAGTTTGGTTATTGTGCACAAGCGAAGTGGATCGGAAATAATACCACGGAGCATGGGTTCTGACTTGCCACAAAAACTCCCAGGAAAATTCTAACAAGATGGCCACCATCTTGTTAGTTCATTGAAATGATATCAAGAAACTTGTAATATCGTTACTCACTTGACAATGGCAGTAATAGTCTACTAGAAGACTGCTTGCCAAAAGTAAAATAGAAGAATATAACACTCTTCCCCAATGAAAACCACGTCGGTGTGCCAACTTCCACAGCAATTAGTCAAAATTTGTTGGAGTTTTTTTACCAACTTTCATTTTTACATAAAATATGATACAAATAGTATCACTTTAAACATTACTTTATACAGAAATAAAATTAACAATTAACATTACTTTAAAATATTTGAACTTTTCCCAAAATGTACCAAGTAATTAAGCAGATAATCAATACACATAATAAAAATGAAGTGTCTGTATGTAATATAAAAATTTAAAAAAATAAACGATCAGGTATGAAAGTATACACGCTACTGATAACAAAAATGCAATGTTTAAAATTTTTGTCAGTCTGTCTGTCTGTTTGTTCAGGGTAATCTCCGAAGCGGCTGGACCGATTTCGACAGGAATTTCACTGGTAGATAGCTGAAATTACAGCGGGTTACTTAGGCTACTATAAATTATTAACCGCGGCTTCGTTCGCAATGCTAACTCCAAAATGGTTGGACCGATTTCCACGGAATTTTCACCGGCAGATAGTAGACATCATAACAAGTAATTTAATCTATTTTAATTTAGACTAGCTCTTAACCGTGGCTTCGCCCGCAGTGCTATCTTCGAAACGGTTCGACCGATTTTTACCGGCAGATAGCAGACACTATAAGAAGTAATTTAATCTATTTTAATTTAGAGAAGCTGTTAATTGCAGCTCCGTTGGTAATGCTATCTTCAAAACGGTTAGATCGATCTTCATGGGACTTTTAATGGCAGATAGCGGACATCATTACAAGTAATTTAATTTTTTTATTTAGACTAGCTGTTGACCGTGACTTCGCCCGCAGTGCTATCTCCATAACGATTCGATCAATTTTTACGAGACTTTCGCCAGCAGATTATAGACCTATTTCTGTACTTCCGTCGATAAGTAAAATTTTTGAAAAGATTATGCTTAAACAATTGGTAGAATATTTTACTGTGCAAAAGTTTCTATATGGTCGACAGTTTGGTTTCATAAAATCGAAATCTACTACTGACGCTGGTGCAACGCTCATAAATCATATATTGGGAGCCTGGGAGGATTCGCAGGATGCAATTGGTGTGTTCTGCGATTTGTCTAAGGCCTTCGATTGCGTTGACCATAGTAAGCTTATTCTTAAATTAAAACACTATGGTATTTGTGGATCTTCTCTCGACCTTCTAGTCTCTTGTGTAAAAGATCGCTGTGAGAAAGTTAACATACATGGGGTAACCTCTGCGGGATCGTTTGCTCGAATTGGTGTCCCGCAGGGCTCCATTTTAGGGCCGTTTTTGTTCCTAATATACATAAACGATCTACCGCTAGTGGTTAATAACTCTGCTGACATGGTGCTTTTTGCAGACGATACTTCTCTAATATTTAAAGTGAAAATTATAGATTCAGAGGTTGGGCATCTGAATAATACTTTAAATGAAATTTGTCATTGGTTTGCGTTGAATAACCTATTGCTAAATGCAGATAAAACGAAATGTATAAGATTTACTTTACCCAATGTTAGACAGGTTGATAGTAGAATCAAGATCGAAGGGAATTTAGTAGGGTTAGTTGACAATGCTGTATTCTTGGGAATTACAGATTCTAAATTACAATGGGGCCTTCACATTAAAAAACTGGCGAGCAGATTAAGTTTTCCTGCATTCGCAATACGTTACGTTAGTCTACTTCGGTTACTTCCATAGCTTAATGTCTTATGGCATTCTACTATGGGGTACGGCTGCTGAGGTAGACACGATATTTTTATTACAAAAATGGGCAGTTCGGGCAATATATAATATGGGACCTCGCGAATCATTAAAAACGAAATTCCAGGAATTCGGTATCTTAACTCTGCCCTCCCAATACATTCTTGATAATTTAATGTATGCCCGTAAAAACTTTGAAAAACCGAATTTAGTAAAAGACCGGCATAATCTAAATACTAGAGACTGTAATAAACTGGTGGTCCCATGTTTCAGACTTAGCAAAACCAGTAATAGTTTTTTAGGTAATAGTGTTAGGTTCTACAATAAAGTCCCAAAGCATGTTACCGATTTGCCGGACTGTAAATTTAAGCGCTACGTCAAACGGGTTTTAGTTTCAAAAGGATATTATAGAGTGGATCAGTATGTGAATGATAGTGATGTCTGGAATTGACTCCTCTCTGTGCATCCACTAAAAGCATTGTATGATGTATTGGCAATATATGTTAAAAAAAGACTGGGTTTGTTTTCCGAACCGGTGTTAGTCTTTGACGTTCATAAAATATATATACGCTAATGTTGCATTATGAGAATGAATCATCGATACATAACTACCTTGAGTATAAGCTGTAACTTATATAAACTACTACATAAAAGTATATCTATATACGTGAAGCGAAAATTTTGTACCACTTTTAAGGTCAATTGTGCGAACGGATGAACGTGAAATAAGGCACGGTTAAAGTTTATATGGAGAAGTGCACAAGCTATTTTTTTTAATATAAAATGCATTAACAACACATTAAATTAATTAAAATATACATTACACACACTACTACTTGAATGACACACAACATATACACACATGTAAATGAAAATGACGTTTCTCCATACTTCATTTTACTCTTACGTTTCAATTACCTTTTTTCAACCTACATTAAATATTTTTAACATGACCTACTTTCCATACCTTACATGTCCTTTGAAAGTAACTGGTCAAATTGTAGGCTAATTTCATAATAAATTTATGAACCTGCTGAAATAATTATTATTCTCTTTAGTTTTATTGAATGTCAAAATGAATTATGGTCGCATCTCGACCACTAGGTGACCACTAGTACTATTATAATATATGAAGTAGAATAAAACATTCGATGGTTACTCACGACAATTAAACTAAAGTAAATCAATAGAACATCTTTATTATTCGGTTTGTGAACAAACGCCTGTCCTTTCGGTTATTTGATACATATTTCACATTCTACAATAAGTTGTTTACAGACATACATTTACGCGTAATACCATGCAACAAAATTGTTATAGAAAGAAGGAATACTCATACTTCGTGGTACGATACCATTAACTGTCATTAAAACTAATGATGCAATTGATAAATCTGAAACGTATTTACATTTTAATGTGGTGTAATTAATATCTGTGTATCAAATTCCAATAAAATCTCATTATATTGTATTAATTGCAAAAGTATGTGCAAGAGACAACATATGGATTATTACTACTACTTAATTTAGAGCTGTACGTAGAATGTTTTTACTAATTACTAATCAAACCCTTTATCATATCTTTTAATATTATGCAGCGCATATATGAACAGTGTTTCGAATTTGCAGCGAATAATCTCTTTTCTATTTTACAATACCTTTCTGTGCACCAGACGTATAAAGTCGTATATTTGTAGATACCCAATTAGTGTAGTCAGTGAAACCAGTAGACGCCTGATCTCAGAACTTTTATAATAGATAGTCTGCGACTCGCGATCCTGCTGCAGTTCTTCTATTACACCTAATTTGTTTAGTGAAGCTTAAAGTAATGTATGCAGGGTAAAGATATTTAGAGATTTCAATGATAATGTATTTCTTTAGCATTCCTAACTATTTATTATCTATAATACCTAATGTATTTCTTTAGCATTCCTAACTATTTATTATCTATACCACACTATAATTACTATACATTTTTTTTTATTTCACCCTCAATGAGCGATCGATCGCTCTCAATGCTGTAGCTCGTTAATTCTCACTCGCAGTCATGTCCGAAATGTTACCACGTTACAGCGAACTAACTTAATTCGTTTTATCTACCCGAGTGCATCGAGTAAGTACCGGTCAAACGTATCAATACATGAATGCCGTGTACTTTCCATTTGCTACAGAAATACGGTTTTATATTCATATTAATTCAAAAATAAATTCCAAATAAGGGGTTTCGTTCACGTTTCAGTTATAGCGCTCATATTAATTAACTGATAACAGAGAGAACAAATATGTATGTTAGTATAAATAAAAAGAACATGTTAACTTATGAACTGAATTTCGGTAATCAAATAACAGAGTTTTCAGCGAGAGAATATACCGTTTTATATAAACTAGTGATCGCCTAGTGGGCGAAATTCGACCACAATTCAATTTTACATTTAATAAGACCAAAGAGAAAAATAACTATTTCAGTGGTTTCATAAATTTACTAAAGATAAATTATTTATCAATTAATTATTAATATATATATCAGAATATAAAGGTAGAGCCTGTAGAGCAGAGAGCACGCGGATGGCATTGTCCTCCATTTGTATGTATTTTCACAACACTACTGGCACTAATAAATGAAACGACGACTTCTTCGATTTTTGTTCTTTAATGCTTTTACAATAATCTCAGAGACAACGCTCTCAGAGACAATAATTATCACTTAGCGACAATAACGATAGATCTCACGAACTCGAAACAATAATGAATAATGAACCTTGCACAACCTCTTACAAGCACTTATAAAGGAATCGCCTACCTTCACCTACCGACAACCCAAGTGAAGGAAGTCTTAGTTTAACGAAGTACTTAATCTATGATGTTGTACATAGTTACACTTTATGTTCGCTAATAATTCTAATTATAAATAAATAACTATTTTAACACCATACATTGAATAATTACGTTGTCATTAATTATCATAAAATAATTCACCGTTGTAACAACCGAAGAATCCTTATTTGCTATAAAACTCATTTTAGATCGGCAATTATTCTAGTAATTACAAAGTAATACTAATAACATAATACAATGCCAATATGTTTTAATTACATTGTTATTCATTTTAAATACGAACTTTACTATTCTATCTCGACTGCACATAGACTGTATTTCCGGTTTTAATAAATAACAAAAGGTTCCAAATGTTACTTAAATCTAAAATATTTATATTACAATTTCACAAGTCCGATTTTAATTATCGTGACACTAATTTAGGTCTGCTTTAAATCAAGAATCAAATCAAGTTAGAAATATTATTGTACGACTCACATTTTCTTAAGATGGTGTTACGCGTCGAGTGTGGCGTGACACCGGTTTATTTAGAGACTTCTATCAGTGCTATTGTGAATAAACATGTGGAATTCTTAGAAGTTATGAACAGTTTAATCTAATCTAAATTACTCAATAATTTAGAAGAAATTACATTAACAATAATTAAATACAAGAGCATTAACAATACCTTGCCAGTATTGATTAACATAGAAAATAATAGATGGCGCTGTTAACAAACACCTGTGATAATTCGTATCTTCGGAATGCTCCGACTGCTGGATGCTCCCACTATGACATATATTATGAATTTAGATCCTATATATTATAAAATTAACCTAAAATTTGACCAGTTAATTTCAAAGGTCATGTAAGGTATGGAACGTAAGTCATGTTAAAAATATTGAATGTAGGATGAAAAAAGGTAATTGGAACATAAGAGTAAAATGAAGGATGGCGAAACACCTTTTTGAACTGACATGCGTGTATATGTTGTGTGTCATTCAAGCAGTAGTATGAGTAATGTATATTCCAATTAATTTAATGTATTTTTAATGCATTGTTTAATGCATTGTGCAGTTCTCCTCCATATAAACTTTAACCATGCAAATTCCACGTTCATCCGATCGCGCAATTCGCCTAAAAAGTGGTACAAAGTTTAACTCACGTTTTGATATATCCAAAAAGTAAAAAGGATACTACATCATATTTAAGAGCTAAACTTAAAACATTTAAATATTTCGAATCAAGTTTATATTCAGATAAGAATTGTTGATATACGATCTCATTGCAACTTCGTACAGTTTCTAATTTACTTTCCTTCACTCAGTAATTGGTCTTCCGTATCGGAAAATCTGTAATTTAATATATTACCATCCTTCTTTGCAAGTACTTGCAAATATTTATACACTTTCTACGTTTTTGTTATAAAGATATTACTATCGTTAATGTTGTTTGTAAAATTATATAATTTTTAAACGCGTGATCCTATGCTATTTTCACGAACTAAACTGGAAAACTAATTTATTGTTGTCCTTTTGAGAGACGAACTTCTTAGCCTTCCATGATTCACCGCGGGTGCCGGCTCCCCCTTTTGGCGGAGGGAGAACCCCGAGCCGTTCCCCGGACTTGCCACCCAGGTGTAGGTTTTAGGAGGCCCCCTTTGAGATGCGCATCAACCCCCACCCTCACTCTCGAGTTTCCCCCCTCCTAGCCAAATTTGTAGAACCTTTAGTGCACCTTTGATACTCTGTTTTATGATAGAACTTACTCAGTTCTCACAGGCCAAGGTCCTTACAAATACACAATTTCGTATTTAATATTTTTTAAATATCACTTTTGTTTGAAGCAACGATGTCTTTATGATAACGTGTTCGGACACCGCGTCTATTGACGTAGATTCGAATTGTACAGTGACCCTACAAGCTTTCGGTGAAAGAAAACATCGCGATGGAACTGTAGTATGGTGAAAGATTTATTCTACTGGAAGCTTGGATAACTGCTGTTCTTATAAATAAGAACTTGTCGTCGAGCATATATAAATATAATACATAAAACAGATATTGCTGGTTTTTTCCAGTAACCAGGTTTGATTTTGATTTCATTGGATTTAACACTTCTTTTGAATATACTTTTTAACCGACTTCAAAAAAAGGAGGAGGTTATCAATTCGACTGTATTTTTATTTATTTTTTTTTGTTACCTCATAACTTTGGACTGGGTGAACCGATTTTGATTATTCTTTTTTTATTTGAAAGCTGGTACTTCCCGTGTGGTTCCAATTTAATTTGGTCCAGTTCCGACAACGGCATCCAGTGCAAAACCGTATAAGTTTAAAATTTGCATTAAGTATGTAAACGACAAATAGACGAATAACTCAATATCACGCTAACCGATTTCGATGATTCATTTTTTATTGGAAAGGACGTACTTCAAGGGTAGTTTGATGAGAGTTTGGTTAGGTTCTGATTATGGGATCCGTGACAAAGTAAGAAAACTTTCAAGAAACGAGCCTACTCCTTTCTTAAGGGCCGGCAACGCATCTGTGTTTCCTCTCGTGTCGCAGGTGTCCATGGGCGGCCGTGATCACTTACCATCAGGTGACCCGTATGATCGTTTGCCACCAATATTATAAAAAAAACTCTTCAATTCTTAGGAGCCTTTTGTGCTTATGTTCGTTGCTGTGTTGCAACATGACGCAAGCATTGTAATTACATTACTTAAGGTGTATTATGTGTGAAGTGATGGTAGCCGAGTTGGTGGTAGAAACTATCGCGGATTATCGATAAGATTGCGTTCGTACCAAACGTTACTTATTGTACAACCAATTGAAATCATATCGCATACCATACCGATAGATACTATACCGCAAAAATGCGCATATTTTAATATACTTAAGGCGGAACGGAGTTCGCGGGCACTGCTAATAAAATATATTTATGTACACAAAAAATGGAAAAATAAAGTAAATTTTCAAAAAAAAGTATTAACCGACTTCAATATCAATCAAAAACCCATAAGGCACTAAAAAGCGGAAAATAAATAGTTTATCAAATTAACCAAATTAAATAAAACATATGAATATGTGTGCTACCTAGAGATATATTAGAAGTAGGTGCCAACTGAAAATCGTATCATCTACATAGGTACAAAAAGTTTAAGTTCACTCTCGCGTCTCTGTAATACTTTTCTACCTGGAACAAATTTGAAATTTCGGTTGGCACCGATTTCCAGTACATCTCTAGGTAGCACACATATTCATATGTTTTATTTAATTTGGTTAATTTGATAAACTATTTATTTTCCGCTTTTTAGTGCCTTATGGGTTTTTGATTGATATTGAAGTCGGTTAATACTTTTTTTTGAAAATTTACTTTATTGATGTACAAGCTATTAAGAACTTATTACCACTAATAACGTATGACTTATTATTCATCCCGGGACAAGATAAGGTTCAATTATGGCATTTTGCTATGAGGGATAGCAGCTGAGGTAGACAATATATTCCTACTAAAAAAATAGGCAGTTCCAGGAATTTAGAATAAGGGGCCTCACGTATCATTAAAGGTTATATAAGTTTCAGAAATTCGGTATCTTATCAGAGTTAAGAGCCCTCCCAATAAATTCTTGATTATTAAATGTATGTCCGTCAAACTAAGATAAGCTGGATCTAATAAAAGACTCGTTTAATCTAAATACTAGAAACAATGGTAAACTGGTTATGTCTGGAAATGACGCCTCCCTCTGTGCAAAAGCCAAAAACGAATATAACTGTCGTAAAAGTAAAATGTATTTAACTATGTATATTCATAAAACATGTTCCGTTATGTTATATATAATGAGAAGATAAACCCGCTCGAGTTTTTTGCCGGTTCTTCTCGATGACTGGATTGTTTTCCGAACCGGTGGTAGTGTTGACGTTGAGCGCTTACTCAGGGCCTAAATTGAATATAGTATTTTTTAATTATCTTGTATAGATTCCAAATTTTAATACTACACCCTTACATATTAAATTTACGTTTTATATGGAAAAAGCAAAAAGAATATTAATTATTATCTATACACTTCTACCATTTCATAGGAAATTCATTGATTGCATTGTTAAAAAAATTGTGGGAGCGAGAATTAATAAAATCTTTGAAGGCGGTTTGGACTACCTCATTTGTATTTAATTTCTTCCCTTGCAAGAAATTGTTCAAAATTCCAAAAAAGTGGTAATTGGTTGTTACAATGTCCGTATTATGCGTAACGAAAAAAATCCGAGCCCAATTCCTCTAATTTAGCGACCGTCTGTCATGAAACATTGGGTCTAGCCTTGTCTTGAAGCAGCAGCGAGCTAAAGAGATTGACCAGTGTCGGTTGTTTAACGACTAGTCTTTCCATGGTTTGC
Source organism: Antheraea yamamai (assembly GCA_036509395.1). Taxonomy (NCBI): domain Eukaryota; kingdom Metazoa; phylum Arthropoda; class Insecta; order Lepidoptera; family Saturniidae; genus Antheraea; species Antheraea yamamai. Next base: position 602,482 of record AP028424.1, on the reverse strand, counting down.
TATTGTTCAAAATGTAGATTTACCGTAATCGTCTGGCCAGATCTTAGGAAGCTGTAGCGTATGACATCAGCACTGGGCCACCATACACTCAACTGTACCTTTTTCTGAGCGCTGGGTTCTACGACTATTATAAGCGTTTTGAATTGTCATAAAAGATTCATTTTTAGTCACAAGTAACGATACTATTCAAAATTCCCTCGTTATTGTGACGGCTGAGATTATTAATTAATATCACTAGTTGCATTAGTAACGCAACACTCGATACGTGTTCGTTGGTGTGCTTCAGTCAATTCACGTGGCACAACTTTTCTTGACCTTTTTCACTTTTCCAATTTGTTTTAAGTGAATACACATCATTCGTGTTCTGAGCTGTTTCTGCAGCGCTGACGCCGCGGTGTAACTTATATTCGTAAATAACGCGTAAAAAAACCGATCTCAAAGAAAAATCAAATGGCGTGAAAAGAAATGAATCACTAAATTCGAAATACAAATATAAAAACACAAATTTGAGTTTAGAATTTCTAACCAAATGCAAAATTGAGATCAAAGTGGCCAGTTCGACAAATCACCAATTTCATATGTATGGACCTAATATTATATTTTCGACGTTCCATTCGGCCTTTGATGAAATTTCCATTCCACGAAGTACCAGTCTCCATAATTATCAAAGCTATCAAAAAGAAAAGCGACAAGGCGTTTTTTTTGTTGGTCCACATGTTAATTACTCGTTAATTAATATTTTCACGGTACAAACAGAGAGGGATGTATCTGTGATTTTTTTTGTGTAAAACATCCCTGTTTATTATTTCATTTTGCATACTCTTTGCCCGTGTCTCCATGTAAGGAAATTCCATGTAGTTTAATTAACTCTCTGAATTAATTACTCATAGAGATAATCTTCTGTTCACAGAATTAACTTGTTTTCTTTTTCCTTCAAACAGTTAATGTTAAATACAAATTTCATTTAATAATTCTGGCGTGATTACAATAATCGCTGTACTTCAAATAACCAGAGAACCGGATATTTTATTTCGATGAAAATATTATGAATATCACTTGTATTCAATTTTCCTTTTATAACAATTATTACCAATTTATGCCATTAAAAAGTGATTGGCCCATACGGGGATCGAACCCGTGACCTTCGCGTTATTAGCGCGATGCTCTAACCAACTGAGCTAATAGACCCCACATGACAACCAAGTAAAATTGAAAGCCTGTTTTGTAGCCCGTACATGCGCACTGAGGACTTTTCTAGGTTTGCACACGGGAGTGGCATTGAGCCTCCCCAACTGCGGGTGGCTGGAGCGCCCGTTTGCTTTCATATTATGCGACCTACGCAGTTTCGTTATGCTATTATTTTTGCTGTATTTGTCGTTTGCTCTTTCTGTTTTATACAAAGGAAATCTCATGACGCTGTGGAAGTGTTATTCTATAATTTAAAACTGTTTGAAGTACGATGCGAACTTTTTTCGTATACTTCCGTAACCACAAAAGATTCGATATCATAATAAATTCGCCGTTATCAGTCCATTTTTATTTTTAAATCTGGCGTATGTGATGTCAGGTGGCGACCCATAAGGATACGGAAGCCACGTGCTATTGTCACCCGGTGAAGCGAAGTGAACGGCCCTCTCTCTGTACCGTCGCCTTCCAAAGTATAATCTGCACGCATTACGAGACGATAGAGTCTAAACAAATCTCTTTCAACCATTGATTAAGCCTCGGACGGAAGCTTCATTCGACAAACTAACGAAAATCGATCGACCACAATTCATTTTAACTTCACCGCTAAACAAAAGTGACCGCACAAATGTATTTAACTTTGTTTGATTATTTTGTGAATATCAATTTATAACGTGTTAAACACACAGTTAGTTTTTAATCATATATTCAAGTATAAAGTTTAGTTGAACGTCATGAACAATATATGCATTGTTTATTGTTTTATTAATACCTTCTAAACGCTTTGAAAACCTTGTACTATATTTCAGTGCATTAATTTCAGTAAAACAATACGAAAATTTGAAACACTATATATGTCTTGTTTAGTTAATGCTGAATAGGATAGTGTTTTGAAACCAAATACGCATACTCTCCACTTTTATTCTGTTTAATAAATATTATTGCGATTGGATAACGACAACCCGCGCAGACTTAAAGGTAAATATTAAAGTATGTACTGAATTGGTATGGAATAATACTTGAAGTTAACGATTATTTGATAAATAAAATATTAATATGCATATGCAATTTTATTTATTATTTTACATATAAGAAGCATTATTCTTTCAATTTTCTTTTTAAAGTTTATTCTCAATATGTTCTTATGTTCCTCTACAGCAGTGATTTAACCATGAAATTTTTTATTAGGCTGAGCACTCTTAGACTTTTTGCATCGATCACTTCCTTAAGCGTTCAAACCTCCTTTCTAACCCCTTAAAAGGAAGCACTATTTGACCAGAATGCAAGACGCGTCATTAATTTTAAAACATGCAAATAAAGACTCGCTTTTGATTGAAATAAAGACATAGATTATTTTGTCTAGAATAGATTTAAAGAAAATCGATCAAGATACATACAGAATACACATACGCATAGGATTTACATAGCCTACTCAATGCCCCCGCACTTGTTAGCTTCCTGAAGAGCTTTCCGATCGTGGAACAGCAATAGATTGCTCTACTCCATATGAAATCATTGTCGGAAGAGGCTCTTAACTGGCGGAAATTCAGCGGTATTTTATATTCAAGTTACTAAGTAATAACTTTATGACTGAATGAACATGACTCATATATTCAGGTAGTTCTGATCATGGACTAATGAAATTTTCCGAACAGGGGTTTTACTAGCTCCTGATTGTGTGTTCTGTATCAAACTACGGATATTGCAATATTTAGAAGGTCCTCTTCCTTCCTCGATTGTTTTAGACGCAACCCTTTTTTTATCAATCAGTTTTCTATTAATTTCAGCAAAGAGCCCAGGACGAGCTGTCGCGGTCGCTGTAATAGCAATATTCGTTTATTTCCATTAAGTTTTCCATTAGCTGAAGTGCATCGACGTAATGCCAAAGAAATTATCTAAAACGTTGACAAATTCTTGTCGGTGTCTACTGCTTTTGCAAATGTCGCTAAGTTTGATGTAAAAAGTTTTTCACAAAGTATGTAACGAGATTTAAATGGTTTTCCCAACAGATAAACACATACGAATAGTGTGATCTGTACTTACACTGATAAGTAAATTAATTCCACGGATATTGTTAAATAAAAATACTAAAATATGTTGACTGTAAGGAAGCTTTGAACACGTTCATGTTTTACATCATCTAATAGCAACAAACATAATTTCAGACACACATTGAGTTATCAAAAACAATGTATTTATTGATAAAGTTACACGTAACAATAAGAATATTGATACATTAACTAGCGTTCTGCTTATTCACTAACCACTGAAATCCTTCGATATCAGTCGACACGGATCGTTATGATCTGATATATTATATATATATTTTTTGTTATTTACTCGAAACTTTATAAAAGCGAAATTACTATACTTAATATAACAACGACCTAAATTAACCTAGACGCAATACACAACAAAATAAAAAAAATAGGAACAAAATAAACAATAATTTAAAAAAATGGGGGTGACTGTGTTATGGACACGGCCGTTTGTTGTACGTGAATACGTCTCGTAAGGGGCGATATTTTTAACCGACTTCAAAAAAAGGAGGAGGTTATCAATTCGTCTGTTTTTTTTTTTATATAAATTAATAATATTTATGTATGTCATAATCGTAAGAAGTCCTCCGGGTTTCCATGTTTTATTTATGTTGGCAACTGTTCCATTTAACTAAACTAATCAATTTAAATAGAAAAATACTGTGTTATAACTTTATTCATTATATGTTTGTATGATCCGCTCGGCCGCATTCACTTTTTTACGTTGCCGGCACTACTTGACTCGGTCATATGGTGTTTTATTGGTACTATTGGATTGGTTTTCAGATGCTCTTTTCAACCCTATAAGATTTCTGTATTTGGATTAGGCTTTTCGACGCATATAGGCCGATATTATATATTTTTTGATATATTTATTTTTATTTGACACCTTATTATATACACAGACGCGATTTTACACTAATGTTTTATATATAATCGACAGACTTTGATAAGAGTTATCAATGAAACTCGAACAAACGTCGTAGCTTTACAGAGTCGAAAATTATACTAATTGGAAATCTCAAAACGCAGCAGAATGACCTCAAAATTGCGGCCGCGTGCTACGTGTTACAGTCCTCACTTAGCGTAATAAATTCTTTGATCCTTTAGCTATCTAGTGGTATAATTTAATTTTTGATGTAGAGAATAAATTCGAATCTACGTTGCCTAACTGTATTCCCCGATTTTGTTATCATTTAGGTTTTTAGGATTGCCCCTGTATGGTAGCAAATTTAAAGACGTATTCACGTAAAAACAGACAATTTTTTACTCAAAAATCTAAAAAGTACAGACACGTTATATCTACATTCTTATTATATGTATAGATATATCACGTTTAATTAATACTTCCGCGTCTGAAGTCAGAATTCGTAGAGTAATTTATATGTAAAACCTTTGATAGATATGCAATACATCCGTAGTCCTACTGAACCACGAACTTCAGTTTATTTAACGTATTGCAATACGTATATTACATATATATAACTGTAGTTCGCTTCTGCTTTTAATTGAACAAATTTTAACGGAAACATGAAAATAATTATCATGAATGGTCAGTTACACGAGATACCAGCTATTGAAGCGTTATACTGAATCATTCTATGTAAAGATTTTAATGATGTTCGTTCGTTGCAATGATAATTGTACCTTTTGATAAATTTTAACGAATACATATTGTCCTTGATAGTACTCATGTGATCGTGTATTATGTTCAAATTCATTTTTTGTAGTTTTTTGCCACAAAAATACTCATTTTATAATATGACTATGTAAAATAAGTGTAAATCGCTTTTTGTCACATTTTTGTTGTTGTTGTATTTCTTCTTTAATAGTGTATAATTAGCGAAGTCCGTGACTTGACCACGTCGATTATTGTTATTATTAGGCATACTTTATACAGAAAACAATCACATATAACAAACAAATTTTCGTTTCAAAATCATTCATTATAATGTATGAGCATCTTTCAAGTCCACCATAAAAACGTTCAAAATTCAAATAGTCTCTCCTGTAAAGTTTTGTAAATGTGACCTATCCAGTGTTTCCCTTTAGCCCTTCATATGTGTACGAGATGTAAAAATATTCGTTGACATTTGAACATGCCAAACGCATTTTTCAGAGAGGACGTATATTTATATTTTATAAATAACTATGTGAGTCATTTCCAGACAGCTATGTCCGCTACTCAGTTTGAAAATTAATGTTACGCCGCATCGTACCTATATCATGTTAGAGCTTGACGAGTTCCGATACTAATTCGTTTTCTACACACTCTCTGAGGTAATTGAGTGCTTCCGCACTTTAACAGTTTCCTAACCGAACAGGAACTCGATATAATTTCATAATATCGAACCGAGTATTACCTATTAAGTTCGTTTGTACCCTTCAAGGAACACACACAGTGGAGTTTAAATTAATAAAACACGAGCAGGGATAATTTAATCATGATGCTATTAGACCTGTTAGACCTGGAATATTTGTCATTGTTATACGACTAATATAATAAAGTTTTAGTAGAATACTAGCTGTGCCCGCGACTTCGTCCGCGTTGAACCTAATGTAAAAAAACAGTGACTAATAAAATCAAGTGAATGTATTAAGTCATCATCATCAGCCTGTAAGAGACCCACTGTGCAGGGCCTTAGGCCTCTTCCCGAAGGAAGGTATGAGCATAATCACCACGTCAGCCCACGACTTATTGGTGATTTCAAACTCTGAGAAATCCACAATTGTATGTTTTCCCACATATAGTAGTACTACAAGAATATTTCTCAGGTTCAGGTTTCCTCACGATGTTTCCTTCACCGTCCGCCGATAGTGTTACCAATTTAAATTAGTAAATGTACGCGAATTCCGAAAAATTTGTAGATACGTGCCGGGGTTCGAACGTGCGGACAACGAAATCATATTCCACCCGTCAAACCACTAGACCACCACGACTTAATGTATTAAGTCCATTTACTTATCTATTTTTCTCTCATAATGTCGTCGTCGTCATTAAATTATCATAACTTTCGACAGAGTGAACCGATTTTAATGAAAAAAAAACTAAACGTTATTCTAAGATATGCTTTATGATTCTCTTAGCGAGGTTTTATCGTGAACGCAGTACTTTAGCAGTGTTGTATGTTTAAACAAACAGACAGACAGATATTTCTAAAAATGATTACAAGGTATTTTATTACTTATTCCAAGACACGTGCAACAATTTTTTTCACAAAAATGTAAAAAGTACAAACACTTTATATTGACATTCTTATTATTATGTATAGATTTCGCAATTTTCCAAGTATATGAATATAAAAGGAAGCACTTGAAATAAACAATGACAGTTAAGAGATCCGATAATCCAAATACGTCCACCTCGCCTTGCGCCTTGTGCAGTGAACCTTGCGTTTTATGAATAAGTATATCGTGATGTAATTATATCATCGTGCATTTACTAGCTTTCGTCTTACGAGCTATCACCCTCGTGTTGAATTTTTTATTTTTAAATAGTTTTATAACCGGTTTGCAAAAAGGAAAAGGTTGTATGTACTTTAACCCTAGAAAGATAACCTAAGTCGCAGAGGCGCCTGCGCCGGAAATATATTGCTGTATTTTTTTGTCCTACTCGTGTATTTCCACGTCAACTCTGCCGTCGGTTCTCTTTTCACGGGACGACTGTTTCCATGCTGTAAGTACTATAGTTTTATTTATATGACGAGTCTGTGCGCTCGCGAGGCGTATGGTTATCTTTGGTGAAACTTTAAGAGATAATTAATATTATAGTTGTAACTGTTTTGTAAATGTTTTTATTTGTTTTTAGGAACGATGTATTATGTACTTATGCATTACAACACATAGGAGAACGTTGATTGAAAATGAAATTTACACGTTATGCGTTATATAGCTATGGTATCATACAAGCCGATGCTCGCCAAGATGGTTTGTTTATTATCATCGTGTTATGAGGAAGGTGTCCTAAATCCAGTAACTGGTAGCTTAAAATAATTATGTATTATCTAGTATAATCTAGCCAAAGGAGACGTGGACACTTTCAACCAAATGTGCTTTTCGATGTCGTATACAACCCTTATATAAGTGATCAAAAGAACACCTTCTTTAGAGTGACGAGGTACCCGGGTACCTCTATACACTTTATACCTAATTTAAGCGTGTAACTTGATAAAGTTTTGTTTTCTTACATTGACTATGTTCATTTTAGTGTAATTAAATAATCGATGGTTACTAATTAAACAAAACGAACAGGGAAGAGGGGGTTACAGTGAATTATGGAAATATAGAGGTGTGAAAAATATTTTACGCATAGTGTATGTTATTGACACTTCTCTACAAACATTTGTTTCTTGTATAATTATTTATTTTATGAATTTATGATTATATCATTATGAGTATTAGAGGTAGTAGTTCTAACCGAAGACCACGCGATTGTAGATATAGCTTTTCAAAATTATTATCAATACTAGCAGAATCTTGTAGTGATGAAGAAGAATCGGATGCTAATCTTACCCTTACGTGCAGAGAACAGTTCGGAATTTTCTAATGTTCAGCCAGAAGCTGAAATGGGAAACGAAGTTGACTCGTATGGTGCAGAAGAAAATGTTGTGCGACAATATTTTGAAATAAATTTTGTTGCTAAAGTTAAACTGAATCATAGCTTGATTCGTTTCCAAGGATACCATACTATAGAACAAAGATCAAATAATTCCAGTGTAATATCAAAATTGCATGCTGTATCTATAGAGCAGGACGTGCAGCAGGATGTGCAGCAGGACGTGCAGCAGGACGTGGAGCAGGGCGTGCAGCAGGACGTGCAGCAGGACGTGCAGCAGGACGTGCATCAGGACGTGCAGCAGGACGTGCAGCAGGACGTGCAGCAGGACGTTCAGCAGGACGTGCGTTGTTTATATTACTTCTAATTTATTAGCAGGACGTGCAGCAGGACGTGCAGCAGGACGTTGCAGCAGCTCTATATGCAGAAAACTTATACAAAAGCAAATAAAGGCTTGCACTAGTTGCAGAAGACCAGTTTGTAATGAACTTGCAGTAGCTTGTCCAATATCTAACACCTATTTCAAAAGGAATTCTGATTCCATATAAACAAACAATTTGTAATTTTTATATGGACAAAACAATTTACCCTTGTATTTCAGCAGGACGTGCTTCGCCCAACCCCCTCCCATATAATAAATTTATATTTAATCCTAAAAAAAATCACAGGGGATTGGGTCAAAACATTTAAAAAAGCATAATTTACAAATAGTTAAGAGCTCTCAGAAAGTCACAGCTACCTACAAGGGGTGAAATGTACTTTATTTTTAATTTCAAATTGCAAAAGGTATCCAGGTACCTCGTCACTCACACAAGGGTTAAGAAAAACGAATAGGTGGCTATGATAATATTTTATGTCTATTGAATATAAGTTTTCTCAACTCTTACGTGATATAGTACCAAAAAGTCGTGTCAAAACATGAAAAACCCTTGAGTAGAAGAGAATATATGAATAAAACTCAGTACACAACTAGCTACGCCATGGAGGCTACTTTGCCGAGACATGTTCTGACTATCATCAAAAATATTGTTCCAGAACCCTCTGCACAGGGTCGTATAATACAAGAAGAGGAACCATCGCGGCATCAGTCAAAAGTTTACTGTACGTCTAAAAATAAAATAATGTCAACCTGTACCAAATGCAAATGAACCTTTTGCGGTGGCAAAAATTACGTTTGCCATGAGTACATTTTAAAATATATTTTTTATGACAGATATTTTTTTGGACTCATTATATTATGCGCCTTTGAAGCGTATGGTTATCTTTAACGTATGCCGTAGTATGGTTATATTTCTAGGGTTAATGTACACTAGCGGGCCCGTCGGAAGTTGTCCTGCCTTGATAATAAAAAAAAACCTAAAATTCACCCGTAACGCCACCTACCGGTTCCAGTTGCAAATCTACACCATTCTTGAATCCACCTGAACACACACAAAAAATTTCATCAAAATCTGTTCATCCATTTAGAAGGAGTTCAGTCACATACACATGAACAGAAGAATTGTAATAATTCTTCATTCAAGGATTCAAGAATGGTTTATATTCACAATTGAAGCCAAATGATTTTTTTTGTTGAAAATTTATCGCTTAATGAGACCTATTTTATTTTAAGAAAATAAAATTTCGTCGCAGTTTTTAGGTAACAATAATGTTGAAAAAAATGTCCTATGTTATTTATATGGCAAAACTTAAAGTTCGATGGAGGACCAAAGGAGACCAAAAAACTCGACTTTTTTAGGTACACCCCAATATACTAACCACCCAATATCTAATTATATATATACATACATTTAGATCTAATATGCTATATACCTATATATTAATATTACTTTGTTGTTTCAGGTAACCAAGTCGGTTATCACGCAACCAATCATGGCTTTATCTAAAATGGGTGAGTACTTGTTTATCATTACCCCATATGTTGTGAAATGGTAAGGAGATAGTTCCAGAAGCGACTGCCGGAACACGTCGACCTTATTGCATTATCACCATAGCGTGTTCGGTACAAAACCCCCCCCCCCCCTTTTTTTAATTTTACCCCCCCCCCCCCCCCTAGTGATGGTTTTCTCGACTCACTCCTCTCCCCCTAACTCTCGTTAGATCTTTTAAAATTTTGAACCCCTCCCCCCGCCGAAGAAGAACTCGACGCAGATTAGGGGCCGTCCATTAATAAAGTGAAGCTTTTTAGAGAAATTTTGAACCCCTCCTCCTCCGCTCGTAAGATGACATGAGATTTGTCTCGACTCACTCCTCTCCCCGCTAAACTCTCGTTAGATCTTTTAAAATTTTGAACCCCTCCTCCTCCGCTCGTAAGATGACATGAGATTTGTCTCGACTCACTCCTCTCCCCGCTAAACTCTCGTTAGATCTTTTAAAATTTTGAACCCCTCCTCCTCCGCTCGTAAGATGAAATGAGATTTGTCTCGACTCACTCCTCTCCCCGCTAAACTCTCGTTAGATCTTTTAAAATTTTGAACCCCTCCTCCTCCGCTCGTAAGATGAAATGAGATTTGTCTCGACTCACTCCTCTCCCCGCTAAACTCTCGTTAGATCTTTTAAAATTTTGAACCCCTCCTCCTCCGCTCGTAAGATGAAATGAGATTTGTCTCGACTCACTCCTCTCCCCGCTAAACTCTCGTTAGATCTTTTAAAATTTTGAACCCCTCCTCCTCCGCTCGTAAGATGAAATGAGATTTGTCTCGACTCACTCCTCTCCCCGCTAAACTCTCGTTAGATCTTTTAAAATTTTGAACCCCTCCTCCTCCGCTCGTAAGATGAAATGAGATTTGTCTCGACTCACTCCTCTCCCCGCTAAACTCTCGTTAGATCTTTTAAAATTTTGAACCCCTCCTCCTCCGCTCGTAAGATGAAATGAGATTTGTCTCGACTCACTCCTCTCCCCGCTAAACTCTCGTTAGATCTTTTAAAATTTTGAACCCCTCCTCCTCCGCTCGTAAGATGAAATGAGATTTGTCTCGACTCACTCCTCTCCCCGCTAAACTCTCGTTAGATCTTTTAAAATTTTGAACCCCTCCTCCTCCGCTCGTAAGATGAAATGAGATTTGTCTCGACTCACTCCTCTCCCCGCTAAACTCTCGTTAGATCTTTTAAAATTTTGAACCCCTCCTCCCCTATGACTCACCCCCCCCAATAATTCCCCCTCCGCTCGTAAGATGAAATGAGATTTGTCTCGACTCACTCCTCTCCCCGCTAAACTCTCGTTAGATCTTTTAAAATTTTGAACCCCTCCTCCTCCGCTCGTAAGATGACATGAGATTTGTCTCGACTCACTCCTCTCCCCGCTAAACTCTCCTTAGATCTTTTAAAATTTTTATTTTGTAATTTTTGATTTATTAAAAATAATAATTGGTTATATTATAGAAGTGAAAACTTCTTTAGCGGCGCTGTCCACTTTTTTTGGGATGGGTAAAAATAATGAAACTCGTGTCACGTCACGTGTCCTGATCGAATATTCGTAATAAAAGGGATTTCGTAGTATAGGGAGACATGTTTACATGTAATATTGATATTTCGTAGTATAGGGAGACATGTTTACATGTAATATTGATATTTCGTAGTATAGGCAGACATGTTTACATGTAATATTGATATTTCGTAGTATAGGGAGACATGTTTACATGTAATATTGATATTTCGTAGTATAGGGAGACATGTTTACATGTAATATTGATATTTCGTAGTATAGGGAGACATGTTTACATGTAATATTGATATTTCGTAGTATAGGGAGACATGTTTACATGTAATATTGATATTTCGTAGTATAGGGAGACATGTTTACATGTAATATTGATATTTTGCAGCTCATTGTACATTTGAGTGATTAATAGACTTTGTAAAAATGTATATAACTATTGCTCCGAGTGCCAATAGATATGAAAACACACTAATGTTATAATAATTTTAATAAACAAATTCTGAAATTTCAATATCATTCATGCTATAGTTAGTATGAAAATTCAAATGAGAACACATATTTTATTTCGATGTTTTGAGTTTTCACTTTTATCGGCAGTTCTCATGACAATTTTTTTTAACTATTATTACAATCATTATTAAAAGACGTTTCGATATATCAATACTAAATAACTTTACATATATTCATGGTTTTTAATACTATTAAAAACTACTATTATACACTTGCACTCATATTTGGCAAAGTAGAAAAAAAGTTTCTTTTCTAAAATATATCAGTAATGATTGATGTATAAACTGTATTTTAATCTATAGATTAAAATAAATAAAATATTATATATCTATAGATCGTTTTTTATTCAAAATTTTGTGTCTGGCCACATAAAATTTGTAAGTGGTAGAGCTACGCTGAAGCTATTAATGGTTTCAGCATGAATGGGCCGGCTCGCCCGGGGTAGTACCACCCGACCCACAGAAAACCGACGTGAAGTGAGAGCGCCAGAGGAAATATATTTTACTTTAGATTATCCTCATTTTACAATACTTTCTGTACAAAAAACGAAATGTGATATTTGCCGAAGCCCCTTCTCTCTTACACATAAAATTCAGTAAGATTCGGCTCGATCCCCTCCCCTTGATCCTCCCACGTAATTAAAGGATATCCCTTTGCCAACACAACTGTATCCAATATATTCAGAATTCTTTATTTTTCATGACATATCAGGTAATGTTACATAAAACGTTTTTGTTTGACAATGCATGCCAAATTATAGATAGAATAAATGTAAAAATAATAGATAAAATAGATAATCATTTACATTTTGAACTCATTAACATTTCATCAATTGTTATTTGTAATTTCACGAATTCTTTCAAATCTATGGTATATTTATTGTATATCAACGTCCAGAACAGAGACTTTGTGTGGCAACTAGAGTTCAAACTTAGGGGGAACATCGACGTACTGCTCTCGATATTAGATGTGATAAGTTGAAAGCCCGACCACTAGTGGCAATCAATTATACCTACGGCAACGGTGTTCTCACTTATACACAATATGCATGCATCTTGTGGAAGAAAATCGACTATAATAGCCAAGTGTAAAACGGCCAGTAGGATACATACGTACATGTATGTATTTATTATTGTATGCACTAATAGTTTAGTATTGTCTTGCATTTGTATTTAATTTGACTTGTATTTAATCACTATCGGCTGGTTGTGGATAGCTAATACTAACCATACTTAATTACTCTCGTGTCCCGCACAAAGAGACTCAGGCAGGCGATCATCCGGAGAGGCTTTCCCTAGCCTGTCTGTCTACAAAACACATCACACTATACCCGACACATGTGTATACGTATACGTATGTGTATACGTATAGTAAGTACACTTGTTATAAGGGATTCTCAGGTGAAACGTTTTTTCCATCGCCTCAATTATTTTCATCCATCTATCGCATTAGAGAAGGCCGCGAAGTAAGGGTAAAGTGAAAGGCACTCGGCAGAACAGACAAGGCCAATATGGCGGCGCCCATGGCTTACATCAACTGACCGTGTAGCATTTATATTCTCACTCACTCGTGCAAGTTCTCCGCGGTATGTAGATGTTTTGATCAGTATATTGATGTAAATATTGCTGTTCACTTGATCGTGATGGACAACGATACAGCATAATGAGTCAAATAAACCAGTGAACTAGCGAAAACCCAAGAACATCTGTTTACTTATTTTAGTTACCATACAATTTTACTTACATTTATAGACTGTGAGACTCGAAGGGAAGATGAAGTTAGAATAATTGAAGTTCAATATAGTTTAAACAAATATTGAGCTCTTTCTTTTAACATGCGTCTAGCGTCTGAATGATTGTATTTATTATGTAATTCGTACTGTAATACGTAGAATGAAATTAAAATTATGGATATCTAGTCTATTATTTAAAAATGCGATTTTAATGCCTTAGATCGAATAATTTTTCAATAGTTTTCAGTTAAATGCCTAAGACTCGAAAAAAAGTTTCACTTGTATCGCGGTTTCATAAAACTTATTTTACTTTTTAACTCTTCTTGTTCTTGTTTAGTTGTTCTTAATATCAGTATCGCACACATATGAAGCACATTTGAAGGTACGGTTGGGACAGTTTTATATAACATATATATGTATAAGCTTAGCTCGAGTTGCTACTTTAGTTCGTTTCGCTTTTTTTAAAATTCAATTCTGTTGAAGAAAACAACCTAAGTAAAAGTTTACACTTTCGCACTATTGAAGCGGTTGCCATATGGTTGAATGTATTATGCCTGGATTCTGAGATACTCAGTTAAACTACGAATAGTTATTGACTCAACAAAGTTATCCATAAGATAAACTGTCAAATGGCCTGTTGAGTTTTATCGTATGATTATGTGTTCAGAAACGTAATTTCACAAATTATCGAACAGATAACGCTATTGAATAGATAAATTACAATTAAAGTACCTCAGAAACCGGGCATTAAGCGCTCACCCAAAGAGCCCTATAAACCTGTTAAGGCTCGTTCGGCCACAGCAGATAGTCTATTCGAAAATAAAGATAGACATGTCATATATACAATAACTTTTATTATTGATAGCAATACCACCGGCTAGTTAGAAGAAAATGCCTCGTAGCAATATAATCGCCAGTTTAAAAGCTGAAAAGTGCAATAAAATGTTTGTTTACTAATTAGCTATTGTAGATAGCAGAGGTCCTTGATTGAATAAATTATCAATTTTTAACCTATTATTAAATATTTTTAAATCATAGCTTCAGCAGCATAATAGATTTTTTATTATGGTTGGTGAATCAATTATTGTTATAACATCATTTTATTAACAACATATACTTTTGTTTCAGATAATAACCTACATGTAAAAATTATTGAGCCCCTGTCTGACGTAGTAGCAACGATTAATCAATCAGTGTGCCTAAAATGCAAAATTATAAATTGTGAAACTGTAGTGTGGTATCAAAACGGTATAATTATAACAGAAAGCGATGGTAAAATACTCAAACGCATGAACAAATATACCTATACATTACATATTGAATCGGTCCGCTATTCCGATACAGGAATATATACCATTATCTGCAATGACAGTTGCAATTCTGTCGAATGTAAAGCTATAGTCACTGTTGTACCTAAATCTGACGCTGTATTATACTCGAGTAACTATGATGAAAACAAAGTTGGAGTAACATTGCCCCTCCGGAGTATGACGAGCATGCGCGGAGGTCCCTTAAGTTTAAAGGCGCAATTCAAAGCAGAAAACATAAAGAACACAACTTGGTACAAAAATAATAAACTATTAGAACCAAACAAAGATATCGAAATTTATAATGAGAACTCCTGTTCAAAGCTTATTATTGCTAATTGTAAAAACAGACACACAGGCGTATATACTGTTGTTATTGAAACTGATTCTACTGTAGATGCGAGTTACTGTGACATCAGAGTCATAAATATTTTAAACATTATAGAAGAAAGATCCATTCCTACATTTTTAGAAAATTTACCCCGAGATATGAATGTTAACACAAATGAAGAATTTCTTTTATTTTCCAAAATCGTGAGAAATGCTAACACAAATATAACGTGGTGGAGAAACAATAGAATACTAACGTGTAAAGACTACATACAAGAAAATTGTGGACCCGACCACGTCGGTATCCGAATTAAGTACCCAGTATTAGGGAAGCATGTTTATAAACTGTATTTAAGAAACAAAGAAAAGCCCATTTTATCACAGTGCGTATGCACTGTAAAAAGTAAGTGAAATACTAAAATACCATACCATACTAAATGCTATAGAAAATTTAATAAAATTACATTTGTATTCGGCTGAAAGGACTTTCTTATAACTTCGAAGAGGATTAATTAAAAATAATTGTATTTTCAGAACCTCCGTCGATAACTAGGCCACCTATATTCATTGAAAAAAAATTAGAATTGATTATAACATCTTGTGGTCAATCAGTTATATTAGATTGCAAGTTTTCAATATTGGACCAACCATATAGTTACATCGTGTGGCAAATAGGACGTTTGAAAATACAGCGTAGCAATGAAAAATTCAAAGTAAGTTTAATCATATTCAGATAATAGGAACTAACTAACTTTCAAATGTGACTGACGGAACAGAACAATGAGTCTTTGGCAATAGATTTTCAATAGATCAAATACTATACCTAGTCTTGCCATAAATACTGAAACAAAGAAAAAAAAAGTTTTTCTCTTGCAAATAATATTTATTACTTTTACAGTGTGTAGTACTTCACTACCTTCTCAAGAATGGTATCTTGATACACTTGTGCCGATGATTTGATACCTTTCTCACAAAAGTATGGCTCAGTCACTCCTTCATAGCTAATACCCCACCAAACCATCACTGAAGTCGGATAGTGCCCACGTTGCACTCTGTTGACTAATTGGGAAGCTTCCCAGCTTCCAGCTTTGAGCGTAATTACGGTCATTTTGTTTGTTAAAATGTTGCTCAATTGTAAAAATGTTCTTATTCTTAAACAAAATTTTTGTGTGACCTCTCTTTGCGTACCGCTTCAGTAGTTGTTTCGATTTTACCACCCTATTCTTTTTTAAATTATCAGTTAAGAAAAGACCAGTACGTCTCTTATAAGCTGCAAGTACTAGGTCATCTTTTAAAATACGCGACATGGTTCTAGGTGGGGTTCTTACTGCTTTCACCACCTTTTTCGTACGAACACTACGTGGACGGCCAGATCTTTTTCTGTCACAAACAGAGGAGGTCTCATTGTACCTATTAACAGCCCGATACACAAACATTTTACTAATACCAAGCGTATGAAGAGTTTTAAATATTGCATTTGGCTCCATACCTACTTTGTGTAATGCAATCACAGCGATTCGGTTCTCTTTATCGCCCCACTCCATTTGAATATCGCAAAATATTGTACAATGTGTTGGCGCCAAAATGAGATTAATAATCATATAAAAATGACAGATTCCAAATTCAAATTGTTTATTTTTAATTGTAACAGTATTAATGGCCAGACTAAGTATACATATCTATTATATATATAAAATTGGAGGTGTGTCCCCCTATATTTGACTTTGCAGCTAAAACTACGCATTGCAGACGAAAAGTGTTTGTATGTGGCAATAGGTACAAGGTGCCCATTGTGCACTATGGTGGTTGCAAGTCGATAATTATAAGGGTGTAAAAGATACGGGGGTTGAAAGATGTTAACGTTGAAAATGTGACTATTATTGATCTAAAATGGTCTGGATTGTTCAGGAAACTTCTGGAATGTTCTAGAAAGCTTTAATATGTATAACAATGTTCTGATCGATCGAAAATGTTCTAGAAAATTCTAGAATGATCTAGAAAATTCTAGAATGATCTAGAAATGTTTAGAATGATCTGGGAAATTCTGGAATTATGTAGGGAGTTCTAAAATCTACGTTTAGATTCTGATTAAATAAGAGTATTCTAGAAAATTCTAAAATGATCTGGGAAGTTCCTATGCAAAAGTGTAAACGTAGTATATAAGAATGTATTTCAATAAAAATGTTTAGTATATCAGTTAATGTTAGATGATAAAAGATATTAATGTCTACTTAGTCGTAAGATTTTAATGTAAAAATAAGTAAAATCAATAAATTAATAAGAAAAAAGAAAATGTGTCTTTTATGTGAAAAAATTATGAAGTCAGTAGTGATAGATTATTAACATTAACAAATAAGTATACAATTAAAAATGACCCAGCGAAGCGGGTATTCATAGCTAGTATACAATACAATTACAAATCTGGATTTGCTCTACATCCGCATATGTTCAATAGTAACTAGATACGAACACCTAATATTTTAATAGCACACTGAATGTACGAAACCGTGTATAGAATGACGTATTATTCCATAGAATATACTTATAAAGTAAAACTTTTTTCTTCGCCTCGAATTTTTTCGTCCATGTATCGCATGTCGTATTACAACCGGAACGCGGTCGTGGAGTCGGGGATTTTTTTTTTCAAACGAACTACGCTATTGGCCTGACGGGCGTTCATAGCTTCACCGGGCTACTAAGACGAGCGCTTAAGGCACTTCTCCGCTTGGCAACAAGTTCAAGAGTGTTAAAGTGGCTGAACCTGGGCCTGAGCTTTTGCCTTGGATGCAAAACCACGAATCTGTCTAAGCTAACCTAATCTAGCTATTCACGCTAGTATTTCATATATGACAACATTTTTTATTAACGTGGGAAAATCCTTATGGACACTCACCCTCCCGTGGGAGAGAGTGGGTAGTGTAAGACTCATACTCAATCAAACTTTATGATGTACCGACCGACCGTTTTATTGGGGCAGCAACGGACCGATCTTGGCTATCAATATTGAGAGGTCTCCTTGAGAACCTCAGTATTGGCTACGGTTGCGGGAGGAAGCGGGCAAATCGCACGCTCCTACCGGCCCTCTGTTGTCGGAGAGAGCCACTCAGAGGCTCCTCCTCGTGCGCTTTCTTCACCACCTCCTTCTGCGTGTACACCTCGTCGCCAAGCGTAGTTTCGGTCATGCTCGGCAGCGACAAATCCCCGTTACCAACTTCCGCAGCAGCCAGAGTGCGACGCTGTTCCTCCCGCACACTTGGGCTGAGTATATTGCGCGGTATCTTCCTGGGTGCCGCATTCGTGGCATACGGCGTTGGGTTCGCTGCAATTGATCCGATGCAGGTACCACCTAAAACAATCATGCTCAGTGAGTACCTGCACTAGTCGGGTGTCAGACGGCCCCAACCTTTCCCTCATCTACTCCGATGGAACTGGGCGAACGCCGTTCACAGTATATCTTGCATAACTTGCGTCGGCCAGGTTCTGCTTCCACCGCCCCACTACCTCCTCCCTCTTCAGTCGTAGTCTTTCTTCAACCTCCCTGGGAACTGAAGGCTCCCCAATACGTTTTCTCGCCGCCATGAACTCGTACATGGCGGTAAGAACTCTCACTTCTATCTCCCAGGACAGGGAGCTGGCGAGCGCGAAGGCTGCGCCGAGAACAGCGTGCAGTATGCCTGGATTGTCCTCAGTGCCACAAATTGCAGCATCGAGGAAGTCAGCCCACACCGATGCCCCGTAGACGGTCATCGCCCGCATGACTCCTATGTATATTCGGCGGCATCCAGCACTCGGGAACAGCCGACCGAGCACCGCAGTCGCTCCTTTCATCCGTCGTTTGATGCGCCAATTAGAGATCGAAAATTTTAATCAGAACTTGACTATTTAAAAATATAAGAGATGAGCAGACGTGGGCAAACGGAGTAGATTCAAATGCATCATCCCAAAATTCTCGATCTCTCAATGTTCTTTTCCACCCCTTAGGAGTTGACTTATCAAAAAAGAAAAGTATAGCCAACGTGGACAAACGACATACTTCACGAATCCACCTTGAAATTTTTCACATTTTTCGGACGCTGGCCCATGCATTTTAAATTTGTCACAACTTTTTTAAAACTTTACATAAAAATGGGCAGTCGATGGGCATACCCACTACGAATAATTTTGGTGGTAGAGCCACGCTGAAGCTATTACTGGTTTCAGCATGAATGGGTCGGGTGGCCCGAGTTAGTACCACCCGATCCACAGAAAACCGACGTGAAGTAACAGTGCTTGCATTGCTGCGTTTCGTTCGGTCAGTGAGAGCGCCGGAGGGTCCCCATTCCCCCCATTTCTCCTCTCCCCTTCCCCAAACACAGGCTGGCAACGCACTTGCGACTCTCCTGGTGTTGCTAGTGTCTATGGATGGCGGTGATCACTTAACATCAGGTGACCAGCCTGTTCGTTTGCCTCCTATAATATTAAAAAAAAAAACGAAAAGAATGATGATATTCTTACGCAATAAATGGGGGCAACTTCTCGGAGCTGTAGTTAGAGGCGTAGATTTACATATATTTAGTAGAATAATTAAAAATATAAAATTACATTTTTTTTAACAGGTTGCATTTCACAACGGTCACTGCATGCTTTTTATAAAAAAAGTTGAATACGGCATGGAAGGTAAAGCATGTTGTCAAATGAGGATGCATGTAGGACCGAATGAGTCTCTGCTTGTATCAGAAACAACCGGATACCTAACCATTGTACCGCCAAATTTCACAAAAACTTACAAGGATAGAACTGAAGCACTACAGCTGATGAAGGTTTTTAAAAAAAATCATAGTTATACAATTCCCGATTATGTGTGGCAGAACCAAGTAAGTAATCTTGTGTTAAAAATTTTATATCAACAAAAAATTGTACTTAAACAAATTATAATTTGCAGTATTCACCTTATTCTTTAAAATTTTATGTTTCCCCCTAGATCAGGATTCTTATTCGTTTTAAATATTTTCGGCTGAATGCAATAAATTTATTAATTCATTATATATATCCAAATGTAAACCCATATGTACTTTTTATTTCCCATTCTCAGTTCTAATAAGCTAACATTACATAATGTGAAAACTAATTAAACTTCTTCACAATATTAGGTGTACTAACAATTTAGTGACAATACCAAAAATCGGAAAACGCTTTCGTTCAACACGTACAACTCATGTTACCGTTTATTAATATTTATTAACCGACTTCAAAAAAAGGAGGAGGTTATCAATTCGACTGTATTTTTTTTTGTTACCTCATAACTTTGGACTTTGGTGAACTGATTTTGATTATTTTTTTTTATTTGAAAGCTGGTACTTCCCGTGTTTTCCCATTTCAATTTGGTTCAGTTCCGACAACGGCATCCAGTGCAAAACCGTATAAGTTTTAAATTTGCATTAATTATGTAAACGACAAATAGACGAATAACTCAATATCACGCTAACCGATTTCGATGATTCATTTTTTATTGGAAAGGATGTACTTCAAGGGTAGTATGATGAGAGTTTAGTTAGGTTCTGATTATGGGATCCGTGACAAAGTAAGAAAACTTTCAAGAAACGAGCCTACTCCTTTCTTAAGGGCCGGCAACGCATCTGTGTTTCCTCTCGTGTCGCAGGTGTCCATGGGCGGCCGTGATCACTTACCATCAGGTGACCCGTATGTTCGTTTGCCACCAATATTATAAAAAAACTCTTCAATTCTTAGGAGCCTATTGTGCTTATGTTCGTTGCTGTGTTGCAACATGACGCAAGCATTGTAATTACATTACTTAAGGTGTATTATGTGTGAAGCGATGGTAGCCGAGTTGGTGATAGAAACTATCGCGGATTATTGATAAGGTTGCGTTCGTACCAAACGTTACTTATTGTACAACCAATTGAAGCCATATCGCATGCCATACCGATAGATACCATACCGCAAAAATGCGCATATTTTAATATACTTGAGGCGGAACGGAGTTCGCGGGCACTGCTAGTAAAATATATTTATGTACACTAAAAATGGAAAAATAAAGTAAATTTTCAAAAAAAAGTATTAACCGACTTCAATATCAATTAAAAACGCATAATTCACTAAAAAGCGGAAAATAAATAGTTTATCAAATTAACCAAATTAAATAAAACATATCCGAGTGTTTGGAAGTCGGTGCGAACCGAAAATCATATCATCTACATAGGTACAAAGTTTAAGTCCACTCTCGCGTCTCTGTAATACATTTCTCCCTGGAACGAATTTGAAATTTCGGTTGGCACCGACTTCCAATACGTCTCTAGGTAGCACACATATTCATATGTTTTATTTAATTTGGTTAATTTGATAAACTATTTATTTTTCGCTTTTTAGTGCCTTATGGGTTTTTGATTGATATTGAAGTCGGTTAATACTTTTTTTTTTTAATTTACTTTATTAATGAGAATTTTTAATTTTGTATATCGAGCTAGGATGACGGTGTAGATATAGAAAGCGCCAATCGCGTATTGAGCGTTATATTTTAGAAAATTACCTCAAACAACATACTAATTTCTTATACGTTCCTATCTCCATTACTGTATTTAGAATAGAGCGGAGAACGGAAGTATTGTCAGTGATGGTGTATCCAGTCGATATGTATTTTTATTTGTTAATTTTTTATAATCATTTCAATTTGTTGTGTTTTGATTATGAAAATTTCTTTTGGATATACTTTCTTTTTATACATAATATTAGTTATTTTGTAGCTTCATTTATTGAGTTATTATTAAATCTTGTAGCAACTTGTTGATTTATGATATATGATTTATTTTTAGTACAGAAAACTTCCGGTAGACTCTTTGTCAGATCTAGTTCAACATTAATTTTAAAAGTACTTATAAATAGGATCAATGCTTTTAAAATTATGCATAGTAAAGAGCTAAGGAGAGCAATTAATAAAACGATTATTGTATTGTCGTTATGATTGAAAGCCAAAATTTAAATGTTTGAAAAAAATAATCAGTATTACGATTATTACTATGTTAATTCATCTAATCGGCATTAAATATTAAAAAGCAACTATCTTAATCATATTCATAAAATTTTAACAATCACTTGGTACATTTTTAAACCCCTATGTTATAAGTACTAACTTCGTTATCGTACTATTATTTAAAATTATTCCTAGATTTGCTTTTGTCTCTGGACTTTATATAATTTAAAGACTACCTTTCTCTGATTTTATCTAACCAATAGTTAGATACTACTCCTGATCAAAAACAACCGGGAGATGCATACTTAATTCAGTATAGTTGTATTAGAGCTTTTAAAGGCTGCTAATGATATTATTCAAACAGACATTCAAACAAACAAACAGCTTTCCTGAAGGTAATAAAACTTATTGAAATATATCAAGTTGGTGCTTCGCACAATCGGTTATGGTACTGAGAACTGGATTCATATACTTATTGTTAATCGTTATTTATACATCAATAACGTGAAACGATATACAACTTCGTGAATACTAAATTAATAGCGTTTTATAGCCCCAAATAGAATTTTGCGTAGTATTTATTAAGACTTTGCGATAATATTAATCGAAATATTTGCTTAACCAAGATACGGGAAATCAAACATTTTTCATGTTCGCTTCTTCGTTGGATTAAGTGTAGGCACTACAGTAGTGTAGTAAGAAAAGTAAGAATTATGTGGTAACGTTGACTTTATGTGTAAATCGGTTAAAAACTTTACGAAATCACCAGCAGATGGTTAATGTAAATTGATGATTGTTTGTGATCACGATTTTATGCAAAACATGCAAGCTTGTTTATAAGTAGCTAAGATGGATTGCCTCCAACTTGCTCGCAGTAAATCAAAATTAAAAATACTCTATTCAATTTAGGCCCTGAGAAGGCAATTATGAACGTTAAAGCTACCACCGGTTCGAACAAACAACCCAGTATCGAGAAGAACCAACAAGAAACTCGATCTGGTTTATCTTTCCAATATACATATATTTTTACAAACCGTAGATAGTTACATTCGTTTTTTGTGGATGCACAGAGAGGGAGACCATTTCCAGATATCACCATCGTTCTCATATTGATCCACCCTATGATAATATTTTCTATTCAGTTGTCTAAATGCTAATGAGTTTGATTATCCTCACATCTCCAAATCTTAAGTACCAGACCTATTTACAATGAGAGACAGCCTGTGATCAGGTTTATCAGTACATCCTGCAGCAACTGAGATGAGACTGGAGACGCTAAACCTCGTGCTTTTAGACCTGTTCATGAAAATCCTTAGTTCCACCTAGGAAAACTATTAGAAATACACTCTCTGTCTGAATGAAATACATTGATAGCCCGGGCTTCAAATTCTCAAAAAAAAAAAATTACCCAGATCAAGATTTTAGTCGATCGTAAATAATTTACAGCTTCACGAATCTTGGCTACATTCATCATGCGTTACTTATTTCGGTATCATGTAGTTACCCCAGACGCTAACAAGTCGATTTTCGGAAGGCTTCATTTTCTAAAAACTCATTTCGTTATTATGGGTAGAAGGTACTTCTCAGTTGAAGCAATTATACAGACATTCATTTTGTATTTCCTTTTTTTCCATTTGTATTTGCCTTTGTATTTCTCTGCTATGTGGCGAAAGGTGACGTAAATCACAATATCACGTCAGCTTACGGTCAATCAGTAAATAAAGAGTTACGCGATTCAAATAGCAAGCGTATTCTGAAATACATTTGAGAATTTGATGCATCTCAGGTCAAGCATCTGGTGGCATTAGAAATATTTTTTCCTGGGCCAAACACCATTTAGCTGACGATGATTCATGTCGGACCTCCATTTAACACAAAGCATTACAGGGTTAAAGGTTTCTTTCAAAATTATTGTATTTGACTTTTGAAGACGACGAGGATTCTTTTAGTTATGCACCTGCCTTAATGTTTTCATCCATTCTACACTTTACTTTGACATTATTTGGACTTGTGAACAGACTATAATTCGGTACACCATACAACTAGACGTGGCGGTTTATTAGTACAGGGGCACAAAGTGAATAGGAAACACCGAACATACATAACGTTATACGATATCAGCCGCAGGCATCGATATCTTGATATGTTCGTGAAGCTTCCAATATATGTAGGAAATCACTTACGATTCTATTACAAGTGTATAATAAAGTTTTACACTCACGATTTCGACAAAAGTGAATACAGCCTTTTTCTTTATATATATTTAAATATTTATGTATGTGTTTTTATCATTTTACTATAATTACTCAATGCTTTTAGACCAAATATTTTGATTATTTCAATGTTCTTGTTTTCTTTGTAGCTTAGGTGATCCTTATTGTGATTTTAATATACAAGTTATTTGACTATAATAACCCGTATAGTAGATAATAGTGATTCATATTTAGTTTACACCATTCTTTTTAGAACTAGGTTGCTCTGTTATAATAGGTTAATCGATCCAGGAAAACATTTTGGCGGTACCTTAGTTGTGTACTTAACTTGCTATTAAACTATAAGATTATTACTTATTCAACACAATACAATGATTAAAGTGAAAAATAAATTATTAAAGGGCGTGGTGGTCTAGTGGTTTCACCGGTGGAATACCAACCCCATGTCCGCAGGTTCGAACCCTGGTATATACCAACGAATTTTTCGGAATTCGCGTACATTTAGTATTTTAAATTAGTAAAACTGATGGTGAAGGAAAGCATCGTGGGTAAACCTAAACCTGAGAACTGTTCTTGTAATACTACTGTATATAGGAACATCATGGAACTGTGAATTTATTAGAGTTTGAAGTCGCCAATACGTTGTGGGCTGGCGTGATGACTTTGCACATGCCTTCCTTCAGGAAGAAAGGCCTATGGCCCTGCAGTGGGTCTCTTGCAGGCTGATGATTATGACAACAGAATATATATTTATATGTAGTCAACACATGTTTCTATAACATATGTGAAACGTGAAACGATTGAGTGGTTTTGAAGGTATATTATTATTATTATTTCAAATATAATCTATACTAATATCATAAAGAGGTAAAGTTTGTGACGTTGTGGGTTTGTGAGTTTGTGACGTTGTGACGTTGTGGCATTGTAAGGGGTAATCTCAGGAACTACTGGTCCGATTTGAATAATTCTTTCAGTGTTATATAGCTAATTCATCGAGAGTGGTTATAGGCTATATATCATCACGCTAAGGCCAATAGGAGCGGAGCACAGATGAAAAATGTTTTTTTTTTTGAGAGCTTCTGCTGTGTGTCAGCGTTAGCCCAGAGTAGTAACTATTACTACGCGGGCGAAGTCGCGGGCAGGGCCTATAATCTATATACTAATATTATAAAGAGGTAAAGTTTGTGAGTTTGTGACGTTGTAGGGGGTAATCTCAAGAACTACTAAACCGATTTTGAAAATTTTTTTACCAATAGAAAGCCACGTTATTTGTGAGTGTCATGGGCTATATATCATCACGCTAAGGGCAATAGGAGCGGAGCAACAATGAAAAATGTTTTAAAATCGGGGCTTTTTTTCCTGTTGAGAGCTTCCACTGCGTCTTAGCCCAAAATAACTAATCCACGCCTACGAAGTCGTGGGCAGAAGCTATTAACTAATTATATTATCTATAATCTATACTAATATTATAAAGAGGTAAAGTTTGTGAGGTTGTAGGGGGTAATATCTGGGGAGTCGGAGAAAAATGGTCGAACGAAAACGTTTCTTACGAACGCTGCCTTAATTATGAGATATATATGATTGAGTTCTAGAGAAAAGTTGTAACTTGATAATGCCTATTACCGCCCAACGAAGTGGGCACGGGTCGGCTAGTAATGATATAAAAGTACATAACAAATTGAAGCATTTTCTGCGAAGTTATGTAAGAAAATATCAAATATACGAACGATAATGAAAGTATCAATTTAAATTTGTCTCTTGACGGTCGTTGTAGGGTTTCACACTGACATGACATTGACACTGCACTCACCATGTGTAGTGTATTCATTTTATCACCTCCCTTCCTTCCTTCCTTCTTTACCTTCCTCTTCCTTACCTTCATATATACCATAAACATGACCGTGTATATTTCAGTGAGTTATGATTTTTAGTTTTTATTTTTTCTTTATAATTCAGGTAAATTAGTGCCTTTTATTATTTTTCTATTTTATTTAAATATTGTTGGCGACGCAGCAGAATTGTAAACATATGTTGGCACGCGCGTGCCGTGTCGGTCTGACGCCATATAGTCCGTTGTGAGGACAACTTTAGTATACCCAATTTTTGGACATTAATTTGCATTTTTTAGGGAAATTAATTAAGATAAGAAGAAATTGTAAAAATTAGGAAAAAATATTGAAAGTTACAAAAGTAAACATTGATAAATCATATTACGTAAAGTGTCGAAATCTATGTTAATATTATGTGAAATATGTTTAAAACGGTATATAATCGAAATATATAACATTTATGTGCAATTAAATTACTTAAAAAGGCAAAAATGGCCTAAGTGAAAATTAAAATTCTTTCGTAAAATTGTATGTTTTTTATGTATAACTTTAGTTATTTGCTGTAGAATTTAGGCAATTATTGCATTATATAGAGCCTTTTTAAACGAATTCAGTGGTATATAACACATGTAGGTTATAAGTATAGTTAATTAAATATTTTGTAAAATATCGTAAATTGATAATGAAAATGAGAGATTAAAATGTAAAAAAATTTGAGAGTTGCCGGGGCTCTCATTACGGTATAGCCCTGAACTACTTAAGCTCGCCGAGAGCCCCGACAAATCGTAGACCGTTCCGTCGTCTATACGCACGAGGACGTCTTTCGTGAGTTCCGCGATCCGCTTGTCCTGCGTGACGATGCGCCCCGCTGCCGCCGCGCCCCGGCCGGCGACGGCCTCGAGATCCACCAAAAAAGGCCCTTTTCAGGGCCAAACAGAATGCCTTTCGACAACCACAGCTTTGCCTACGGACCAGACGACCGCAAAAACGAAGACCACCGCAACTCACACCGGACACCGCACCACCGTGCCCGCTCCTAGTTCTCAGCCCTCAGGGGCGCGACAGAGGTCGCCCGGGGGGGGGTCCCCATCGGCAGTCGTTCACGAGAGTGATATTGTCACTCTCGCCGAGCTCATTTCAGCTCGGACGTTGTCGGTGGGGATGACCCGCTGGATGGCGCTGTACTTGCGCCTCAAGGAGGCAGAGGACGAGGGGAAAAAGCCTGCTTCCGAAGACGCCGCGGCGCTTGAACGTGCCGCAAGAGGGACACTGAAGCCACCAAAAATCCCGGAAAGCCAAGTCGGGCCGATAGGTAGGGCGCTGCGCCGCAAGCGCAGCGACACCGTACCCGGCCCCACCGAGACACCCGAACAACGACAGAACATGCCACAGACATCACCAGACGTCCAATCTCCGGACCCGAAAAGGTCGAAGATTCAAGAAGTCTCAATGTCGCGCGGAAAACCAGCGGCGCAGGCGGTCGCACCCACGCCAGCGCCCGCTACGTCGCGAGGGGCTGCCCGCGAGCAGCCCCCCCCCCCGTACCGAGTACGGAACCCGCGAAAGCTATACCGCGCGAGCTCAAGACCACTGATCGCACAGTGGCGCCATCCGCGAATGTGCCGTCTTACGCCGCGATCACAGCGCCGCCGCTGGAAAAATCCGGCCAATCAGCGAGCCCCGTCGAGATAAGACCACCTCAAGGTTTAGCCGAAGAATTATCAAGACCACCACAAGGTTTAGCCGCCAAGCAACAACAACACCTCCCGCCGATCGTTGTGGAAAGCCTCCCCGAATGGGTTGAGCATTTACAACGGTTGGAAGGGATGCTGGGTCGCAACCCCAATGTACGAGCCTTCGGGAACGGACTTCGGTTCTTCCCGAGTGAAATCGAAGAATATCACTTAATATGTGATTACCTCAAGATCCAAGAAGGGGTGAGTTGGTTCACATACTCACCCCAACCGAGACAAGCCCTCAAGGTCGCTATCCGCGGCCTCCCGAGAGAGACGGACCCATTAAAAATAATAGAGGACCTAAAAGAAAAAGGCTTCGAGGCCGAACACGCCCGACAGATAAACGGGCGGAGTGGTAGAAACGGGTGCGTTTACTACACCGTCCTAAAAAGAACGCCCGAGCTCACGCCCGCCATCTATGCAGTGGAAACACTTCTGAGACTGCCAGTGAAGATAGAAGCCTGGAGAGGAGAACGCCGGCTGGCACAATGTTTCAGGTGCCAGCAATTTCGGCACTCGTCGCAACAGTGCCACAAAGAAATCGCTTGTGTACGGTGCGGGGGACCGCACTACGCAAGAGATTGCGACCGCCCTATAGACGAACCGGCGACCTGCGCGAACTGCGGGGGCGCCCACACCGCCAACAATAAGAGGAGTTGCCCTGTTTTCAAAAGAGAGCTAAGGAATCGCCGGGCCGGCACCGTGGCCCGGACCGGCGCCGTGCGAAGAAGAAGAGAGCCCAAGCCGGCCCCAAGGATGGTGGAGGAGACGGCGCCGGCGAGCCTTATGGCCCCCGCCAACGACCCCCCACCCCCCAAGGGAACCAGGAAAGCCAGCGAAAGGAAAAAACCTGAGATCACTCTAGAAATCCTGCTCAAAGAGTTAACCTCTAATATGGACGCCATTAAGAGAGAACAGAACGCCAAATTACGGACAGCCTCCCTGGAAGAAGCCAAGATAATCGAGGAAGAAACCAGGGAACGAATAGGGCACGTAAGAACGGACTTCAAAAAGAAAGCCACAAAACACGCAAAAGTCAGATTCGCAATCCCGGAATGAGGTCGAGAAAGCACCAGATAACGAGACGGACAGAAACGGGGCAGCGTCATCACAAGATGACACTCCCCCCAATAATAGACACCCCTGCTACGCAGGGGGAGAGCGAAGCCACCGCCAGAGGGACAATCCCTGATGCGGTCCCCCCGCGCACCCCCTGACGGGGGCGCGCGAGACGACACCCGAGTCGACAAATCGTGACGTTCCGTCGTCACACGCGTACGAGGTCGTCCGAGAGTGCCGCCTGCTCCGACCTGCGCGACGATGCGCTCTTCTCGTGCTCCCACGTCCGCTCCGGCAACGTTGAGCCGACGTTCAAACAAAGGCCCTTTTCAGGGCCAAACAGATTGCCAATCGACAACCTCAGCTCTGCACACTGAATCCGCCGCTTCTCGAAACACGAAGACCCCCGCAACGCACCTCCGTGCCTGCTCCTCGCCCGTCGACCTCAGATGCGCGACAGAGGTCGCCCGGTGGACCGTCCGTATCGACAGAAGCGTACGAGAGTGATGTCATCACTCTCGCCCAGCTGATTTCAGCTGGGGTTATGTCGGAGGGGATGTACCGCTGGATGGCTCTGTACCTGCGCGTCCTAGAGGCCACTACAGAGGACCAACAGCCTTCCACGAACGACGCGACGGCGTTCAAACGCGCCGCCCGCAGTACACTCGCACCACCTGCGATTCCGGACGCCCCGGACAACCCGCTCGGTCGAGCGCTGCGCCGCAAGCGCAGCGAACCCGATGCTAGGCCCGCCGCGAATCGCTCGTTACTGCCATCAACTTCACCAGACATCCAACCGAAGCAGAAGAAGCCCGCGTAGCCGCCACTAGCACTGCCGCGCGTTACTCCAGCGGCACGGGTGGGAGCACCCACCCCCGTGCCTGTCACGCCGTGAAGGGCTGCCCGCGAGCAGCCCTCGTATGCGTCGATCGCAGCGCCACCTGCGCGCGATCCGTAACCGAAGCCGGTTAAGCGCCCGCGGAACCCTAATTCGACGCCGTGCGAAAGTGCTGCCGCTACCGTATCGGTCGCCCAATCGTAGACGCCCGCTTCACCCGACGCAAGCGGCCCGCGTTATCCGCTGATTGTGATCAAGAGCTCCCACGACTGGGGTGTGTTTCTCTCACAATTGGTGGACAAGTTGGGACGCGGACTCAACGCCTGCCTACCCCATGGTACCTGCGACTGAGACCGGTCGGGGGTGCCCAGGGGGTCCCGTCCTTTTTAAATATTATATCTTATTTGACTATTTTTGGAATCGACTTTTTCTATCAATATTCTCATAGCAGATATACCTAATATTTACAAATTCAGTCAATATGTATATACAAAAGATAATATTATAACGTGTTATTATTTGTTCCCGTAAGAAACCAAGGGCTGATGAGAGCAATGACGTAATGGGACCTAACGAGCTAATTATGGAGATTGCGCTAAATCGGTAAATATATAACTTTGTTATTCATGACATCGATTTATATATATATTGTATGAAGAAGTTTCAATTGCTGATTCCTGTTTTAGCTTGGATCGTAAATCATACTACGTGCATGTGACGAGATTACAAAAATATAAAAACGTTAATCTGGTCATTAGAGACAGAACAGGTGACTTCAAAGATGGCGATATGCTGTTAGAATTGACATGGTAAGTACAATTTACATTTTACGTTACAAAACATTATTAATATATCAGAGAAGCTACTAGTGACTGTCTACTTTTTATTTGGTGAATGCCTTAAAAGGCGACCAACGCGTAGACGCGCCTGTAGACACTGGGTACTTTTCAGGAAAGTATTCAGACGGTGCACTTCAATAAGGTTGTGTTATTGAATACGAATAATCTACAGTAATAAACTATCCTATTAACGGTACTCGGCAGTATTTCGAAAATAACAATTGCTGATATAAATAGGTAAATAAAGTTATCAGTTCAGTCAGTCAGACAGTTCACATTCATTCAATAAGAATGATACAAGAATTAATAACTATCTTCTATACTCTTCTATATCTATCTATACATATAATAAAAATGAAGTATCTATATGTAATATCAAAATATTATTTTTTACTGATTGGATACGAAAGTATACAGGCTACTGATAGCAAAAATGCAATTTTGAAAATTTTTGCCGGTCTGTCTGTCTGTTTGTTCCGGCTAATCTCCGAAACGGCTGAACCGATTTTGACGGGAATTTCACTAGGAGATAGCTGAAATTACAGTGGGTTACTTAGGCTACTCTAAATTAAACTAGCTATTAACCGCGGCTTTGTCTGTAATGTTATCTCCAAAACGGTTGGACCGATTTTCACGGGACTTTCACCGGCAAATAGCTGACCTTATAAAAAGTGATTTAGTTTATTTTAATTTCGACTAGCTGTTAACCGTGGGTTCGTCTGCAGTGTTATTTTCAAAACGATTAAACCGATCTTCACGAAATTTTCATTGACAGATATCTATCTTTTTAAACAGTAATTCAAGCAGCTTTGGATTATACTATCTGTTAACCGTGGCTTCGCCCGCAGTGCCATCTCGAAATAGATTCAACCGATCTGCACGAAACTTTCACTGGCAGATAGCTGACCTTATAAAAAGTAATTCAAGCAATTTTAGTTTATACTAGCTGTTAGCTGTGGCTTCACCCACAGTGCTTTCTCCAAAACGGTTAGACCAATTTTCATGAGACTTTCACTGGCAGATAGCTGACTTTACAAAAAGTAATTTAGACTATTTTAGTTTATACTAGCTGTTAACCGTGGCTTCGCACGCTGTGCTATCACCAAAACGGTTAGACCTATTTTCGCGGGACTTTCTATAAATAAAACTGTAACAAAGCCAAATCTGTACATTAAATATTTTTTGAAAATTTTGATTGGGGTAGACTTTGTTATGGATATAGAAGCCAAAAATAACCCTTTTAAAATTGTTGTCTGTCTGTCTTTCTGTCTGTCGGTGCCTGTGAACACGCATCACTCTGAAAGTACTGAACCGATTTTGACGAAACTTGGCACAGTGATAACTAATATTACAAGGTTACATCTAGAATACTTTTTATCTCATAAAACGCAAGAGATTCTCCAGGATCTGCCTGTTTGTCTGTCCCTTTGAACACGTACACTCTGAAAGTACTGAACTGATTTTGACGAAACTTGGCACAGTGATAACTAATATTACAAGGTTACATCTAGAATACTTTTTATCTCATAAAACGCAAGGGATTCTCCAGGATCTGCCTGTTTGTCTGCCCCTTTGAACACGTATCACTCTGAAAGTACTGAACCAATTTTGACGAAATTTGGCACAGTGATAACTAATAATCCAAGGTTACATCTAGGATACTTTTTATCTCATAAAACGCAAGGGATTCTCCAGGATAACGGACGAAAGTCAAAAATTTGTAGTTAATGAAATTCTTGACGGATTTTGGTAAAATTTCTTTGTGTTATATGTGGCAGACAGATTAGCTAAAAATTTATTTAAGCTATATTTCCCTAAGCTACTTAAAAAAAATACCAAAAAAAGATCACTGGGTTCCGAACCGTCGGCTCCGTCGACCCATATATTGTTCAGTACGTTATAACTGAGCTACGGCTACATGATATTTGTATGCGTAATTATCAACCACATATGAAAAAAATATGTGTAAACGAAATTGTCACTTATATGCTGTTACACTTATTTTATTGTATAAAAAATGTTTGCTATACAAAGGTGACAAGATTTTTTCCTAAAACATAAACCTAGATAATAGTTACATTGCATTGTAGAAGATGAATCTCAATTAGAATTCTATCAGTACGTGTGTTGTTTCGATATTTGATAAAATTAGTTTTCTAAATATTGTTGAGTCTTGAGGTAGTTGGGTTTTAGGTTTGTGAATCTACGATTAAAATAAATCAGTTGAAGTGTTTGCAGTTACCATACTATGTTGTATTTATACTAATATTATAATGAGAGGTAAAGTTTTGTTTTCGAGGAATGCTTGGTACCTACTACTGATCCGATTTAAAAAAAATTCTTTCACTGTTAGAAAGGTATACTATCCCAAGTTGAGTATCTCAGTAAAAAAAGTGGTTTTTATGTCAAAAGTAAAATAAATGTGACAAAATTAAAACTGAATGCAGATTTCACGTATACTTTACAAATTCTTATAAAACAAACAATTAAAACAAAATGGAAATTTAATATAAATAAAGTTCAATTTTTAAGGTATGTTATGTGATGAAGTTATAAGGGGCACTGGGAAGACATTTATCGGCAATATATGTAAGTTAGTTTTGATCTTCACTTTGATAACACTACTTTAGGTAATGTTGAGAACAGATTCTAGGCTTATTTCAAAAGATTTCTCACATACCAATTGGGTATATGTTTGAGTGAATCCCTGGATAGTTTGGATTCACAATTGGAAGTGCTAGATGTCGCTGCAATCGGCTTTTAGGTTTTTGAAGACTATTTGCGTTTAAAAATACAATTGAAACCGGTAATAACCGATTTGGTGCAGACGAAGTTGCACGGGTCAGCTATTATTAATAACTTTAATGATATAGAGGTCTTCCTAATGGGATCTTAGATTATAAACGTATTACGTAAAGAGTTCCATAATTCAATTTCTTGTGGAACAAACAAGCGTTTATTTTTTGTATAGTCACAGAATCTTAATTATAATGGCAATGTATATTAAATGTAATGTAAATGTAAATCTTTACAATAATATTTTAAGTTATTGTTTCATTAGTTCCTTATATAGTGTAAGTGAGCACTGCCGTAGTTATATTGTGGGTTAAGGTTCCAAATATGTTGCTGATGACAAACCTCATTTGGCACGCTGTGAGTATTTATATATCTAATGTACACGTTACATGTTACTGTAAGTGGCGTGCATGTCGTACTTACAATTGCTTTTAAAGAGAATTTCTATAATTGTACTCACAATTTTATAATTGTTTAATACGATTTAAAAAAAGCGCGTGCGGAGCTGCGGATACAGCTAGTCCTTAATAAACCTTATGTTCTTACGATCAAAGTAACACTACTTTCTTTTACAAGTCGCAAGTAGTATTTGTATTTGGAAAACTATGCGGTGGTAGAAAGAGAAGTGACTGAATATACTCGCATGAGAGTAAGTTACGACATATATTTTTGGTAATCGACATATGTTCTTATCACGTTTGGAAGTCACGAGGGATTTGATGTATGATTTTGAAAATTATAGTCAATTTAAGGTGTTGTTTTAAGGGCACAACTACTTTTGTTTCTGTCACTATAAATACTATGCCAGTTTAAATATATACGAGTTACATCTACTCAAAAGAAAGCCGTTTAAATGGGTAGAAAAATGGCTTATACGGTCGCCTCGCTTTATTCCACACAAAGCAATTATCAAAGAAGAGAAAAACAAATAGAAAGCACAAACAAAAATTATTTAATAAACGTATTACATCTTCGTTGGGCATCCTGATTTTCCTTTGGTCATATCTGCGCAAAACCACAAAACCCATTTGTGGCCATATAAAATTAGGCGAAACTAGCTGCGCCCACGGCTTCATATGCTTCATCTCATAATGACGTTTCAAGTAGTATGATTGGGTGACATGGACTAACAACTTGTTTCGTTCACAAACGTAGAAAAAGAAATAAACAAACTTTAGTATATTTAGTGTGTTTTTGTCGTAAGCCAATTTTGGAAAAGTAAAATAAGATTCGATTAGCTTTGTTCCAGACACCAATAAAAGTCACTTGTAAATTCGTCTATTCTACTTATAAAAAGATAAGCAATAGCAAAAGCAAACAATACTTTTAAAACTTTCTGTATTCCGTTTTTTCTTTCTCCTTTTTTCTTTTTTAACAATTTTTTTCAATGTACACTATGTTTC
This sequence comes from Antheraea yamamai, assembly GCA_036509395.1. Classification (NCBI taxonomy): domain Eukaryota; kingdom Metazoa; phylum Arthropoda; class Insecta; order Lepidoptera; family Saturniidae; genus Antheraea; species Antheraea yamamai. The sequence goes on along the minus strand of AP028424.1, from coordinate 567,705 downwards.
CATATTTTATATACTACTATAGACGATATTAATTTACAACAGGTACAACGACATTTTCAAAGGGAAAGATATACTATTCAAAGTAGAGATACACCACGAGAACGTATCTAACCTAATGGGTTTCACCAATTATCCAATATTGAAACTCACTAACATACTTGAAGACGAACTGTTTCGTATTCGTATAACACAAGTCGAGCGGAACCCGGATATCATTCCTGCCGAAATTTTAATAGGTTGGTCAAGTATTTTATTTATATTTGATACAATACCTAACTTTTTGAGAATAAAATATTCCATAGCGTTACTTAGTCACAAACTATAGTATGTTCTTTATGTAGGAGACATTTAATGTGCCAAATATGATGATGATCATACCTCAAAGGTTTTACAGTTTATCAATCTGAGATATACATATATATACCAACTAGACTCCTTTGTAAAAGAACGGCCGCCTAAGAAAATTTACGTTCTAAGGTCGATTTTATTAATTAAATCAAATTTGTTTATTGTAGCCTCTGTATACTTGAGAATAAATGCGTAAAGTAAATTCTGACAATGTTTTCATAATTTTTAATGGATTCCATATAAGTCATATACACGGCCTCACAATGAGAAGTGGTCAGCAATAAAGACAAGATTTTCTTAAAGTTCTTTTTAAATTAAGTTACAAATATAGAAAGCTAATAAAGTGTGACCTCCTTCCAAAATCATTCTTACTTAAATGATTTTGGGCATGTTTTCCACGATATTTTAATTCACACTTCAGCAATTACTCTTTTCCACATTGTGATATTGAATTTTTGAAGCAGGTTGCACTGATTTTACGCCTCTATTTATTAGTTTCGAACAAAGTCGAATAACACGGTGACCACGAAATAATTTAAGGCTCCAAGGCGGACGATAACTATTGATTTGACGGTAGATATTGGTGGCCAAGCCTCCTCCTGACCGTACACAAGCTAACTTATACACCTCTTACTTTTTTAAGACTCTTCTCTAGGTCCACACTTGACGCCTTACGATTCCGCATTGCTTGACTCATCAAAAAGCAGTCATCTGTTCAATAAGTGCCGTGCATAATTTCTTTTCAGACCTGGACCTTTGATACTATTGCCAAGTCCTCTACATAGTTAAACAATTAACAATTATTACACATCAATTTGCGAACAATTTTCTTCAAGTAGCGCTATAATGCTACCGGCACTTATCGCTTTTTCAATAATTACAAAAATTGGCACCCAAGGTCAAAAGAAATATTAAAATTGTTTAATTTGCAGAAAATATCCAATTTTTTTTATTAATTCTAGTAATCGCCAAATAAGTTTCAATATTTCGCTCCAAATAGTAAAGCAATTTTACAAAAATTTGTTAACATGAAATTTCAAATTTCGAATGTAAAAGGAACAATGCCAGGATACTTCAGATCACATGCCAATACATCGTTACACTATTATAACTAATATAATTAGTAGGTGGTAGAGCCACGCTGAAACTATTACTGGTTTCAGCATAAATGGGTCGGCTCGCCCCGAACTCGTCGAACCACCCTCTCACAGAAAACCGACGTGAAGTAACAGTGCTTGCATTGTTGCGTTTCGTTCGGTCAGTGAGAGCGCCGGAGACCCACCTCCCCTCCCCTTCCACTTTCCTCTTCCCTTCCTCCCCCCCTTCCCTACACAGGCTGCAACGCACTTCACTCCCCTGTGTTGCAAGTGTCTATGGACGGTGGTGATCACTTACATCAGGTGACCCACCTGTTCGTTTGCCTCCTATGATATAAAAAAAAAAAAAAAAAGATTTTTTTATTGCCGAAATCATTGTGAGGAACAAGTTCATAAGTATTTTATTTCTAGACGTACCAGTAATTAATATTTACATATATGAGTCACGTATTATATAAGTGATCATTAGGAATATTCTCCGTACCTCTTAAGTATATTTCGGAGATAGAATAATATATGTTATAAATGTTTATTAACCAGCTAGTTATATTACAGATGTTCGTGGGATCCGGGAACAGCACTGGGAACATTTTTACGCAGGCCTTGAGAGAAGACGTATTTACAAAGATGCGAAGAGTTTCGACTCGTTATATACCTTGACAAGCAAATCTCCGGAGGCTGGAACGTCTAAAAATATTCGTGTGCTTGAGGTAATATAACTTATCACAAATCTTATAAGTCGTAATCTGTATCATTTCAAGAGGAGCATCTCATTGAAATGACGTTATCATAGTCAGTATTTCCAACATCCATATGAATTTAATTAACAATATTTATAAATTCCAAATTGGCCGCGTATCGTTGTGTATTTTAAATTAGGAATAATCTGTGGATACGTTAATAAATTTGTTTAAGGTTTTTTATATTACATTTATTTTTATGTATTATTTTTTTATACCACGATGGTGGCTAACAAGCACGCGTGCCACCTGATGTTAAGAGTCACCGCAGCCTATTCACGCTTGCAACATCAGAGGTGTCACATGCGCATTGCCGAACCTTCAATATCCTATTCACTGTCCCATTAAAGAATTCCACACTGTAGTCTCCAGGAAAAACCTCAGCAGGAAACTCATTCCACGATCGGAGCGTTCGTGGGAGGAAGCCCCTTAGGGACCGGACCGTCCGAGACCAGTTCGGATCCAATGTTTGAGGATGAATTCTCTGCCGATGATAAGCGTTACGATGGCGGAAGCAGTCGCAGGCATCATTTTGAACAATTCCTCGGAACACAACCCCTTGTATATTTATACATATTAGTGTTCAGTCGGGCTTGATATTACAAGAGAATTGGACTTTAGATGGTAACATAGGGCTAGTTTTTAATTGTAGCTATTGGAACACATCTACAGACGCTTCTCGATAGATTTTGAACTTGAGCCATTCATACAAGTATTAGAAAAAACTGTGCTAATATTATTATACCTTACACATGATACTCTACCACTATACGTGCATCCTATGAACCGAATACATTACCATGAACAATAAAAAATTACATCAATAGTAAGTAATTCTGAATTTGATTAATTTGTTATAAGACATTTATTTTTATAGGATTGATTAACGCTGATAGTAAGTGAAATAGAGTAATTAATAATATACACGAATAAAAATTATAAAGTCGGATTAATCTATTATAGATGGCTCTATATCTTATAACAAAAGTTTCACACAGGCCGAAATTAAGGAGAACAGGCGCATTTATTATTAAAGTGAAACTTTTTTCCATAGCCTCAAATTTGTTCGTCCATCTTTCGCATGTCGCATAACAGCAGACGCGCGGCCGCTGAAGAGGGGTAAAGTGAAAGACGATTGACAGGGCAGCCAAAGCCAATATCATCTAAATGATTTTATTTATTATGTACTCCGTATGTAGATTCAAATTTAAAATTATAGTCGGATATTGTTTTCTCATTATATTCTTTCAATTATTAAGTTAATATTAAAAACACGATTTTAATACTCAAAAACGAATAATGTTCCAAAAATTTTCAATAAAATGCCTACGGTCCGAAAAAAAAGTTTCACTTACATCGAGGTTTCATAGAGTTACACAAAGTTTTTTTTCGTTTAGCGTTATAATGAAGCAAACAATGTCTAGGAGCTTGTATATACTAATCATCATTATATTCCCGTTGTGATCTGCCAGAACTGCGTGTCAAATTACATTATAATTTTGCAAACAAGCAAGAAAGCAGATAGAGAGTGCTCTCGTTTATTGTCACATTAATTATCTGTGATAATTTCTATCGTGGTCAATGATATTATAACTAAAAAGCTGTAGATGATAGTTTGACAAAACAAATGGCGCGATAATACACACATACGTAAAGTAATACTGTAACGCCATACCGCCTTAAATAAAATGTGAAAGTAAGATGACATATTCTCAATATCGATGGTGAAAAAGAAATAGTTATATGTTGCTTATATACGAGCGGATTGACGGGGCAACCGTCAAAAATAAACCATCTGGGCACTGTCGAAACGCTTATGACGTATTTACAGCCTTATCATTGATCGTCGTTAATTCCAGTTATTGAAGCACACACTGCCCGATGTTACACTTCGTCTTGTAATGTGTAAGATATTTTTAAAGGAAGGTCTCCTGTCTTTCGCGATTCTTACGCATTTTATAAATTCTAAGCGGGACTTCATACATTTAGTTTGGTAGTTTGGCTGTCAAGAGGATTTTATAGTTCTAATCTAATATTAAATATTTTTCGCAGGGTAAAATGACAGATCCGGCTAAAAGGAGATTATATGCCGGAAAAATAATAAACATTAATAACAGGAATGTCCAGGCAGCTGAATACGAATACAATATTTTAAGCAGCTTGGAGCATAAGAATATTGTATTCATGAATTGTGTTTTGCACACGACAACTGTTGTCATTATAGTTACGGATTAGTAAGTTCAACTCGAATCATTATTATCGTTCACAAAGATATTACAAAATAATATTATGCCACAAAAATATATATAATTTCTAAAAAAAGCTAATTGAAAATAAATTGTTTAGATTTATTCTAATTTATTAGGAAAATTGGGTCAATGTTGGAAAATTAATGATTCTCGTTAAAATCAACGTAATGCTAGCTTTATTGTGTTGATAAAAACTTAAAACAAAAGCTGTATAATATGGTACTAATAAAGGCTTCAAAGATGGTCATCGAATAGCCGGGGAGCCAAAACATACGTGTAGGAATACATAAGTGCAGATGCAGAGAGTAGCTGAAGCAATCTGAAGCGCAATCAAATGATTGTGTACTAACACTTTTCTTATAGACGATATTTTTCTTTAATATCTAGCCGGGGAGCCAAAACATACGTGTAGGAATACATAAGTGTAGATGCAGAGCGTAGCTGAAACAATCTGAAGCGCAATCAAATGATTGTGTACGTACACTTTTTTTATAGATGATATTTTTCTTTAATATCTAGCCGGGGAGCCAAAACATACGTGTAGGAATACATAAGTGTAGATGCAGAGCGTAGCTGAAACAATCTGAAGCGCAATCAAATGATTGTGTACTAACACTTTTCTTATAGATGATATTTTTCTTTAATATCTAGCCGGGGAGCCAAAACATACGTGTAGGAATACATAAGTGTAGATGCAGAGCGTAGCTGAAACAATCTGAAGCGCAATCAAATGATTGTGTACTAACACTTTTCTTATAGACGATATTTTTCTTTAATATCTAGCCGGGGAACCAAAACATACGTGTAGGAATACATAAGTGTAGATGCAGAGAGTAGCTGAAGCAATCTGAAGCGCAATCAAATGATTGTGTACTAACACTTTTCTTATAGACGATATTTTTCTTTAATATCTAGCCGGGGAACCAAAACATACGTGTAGGAATACATAAGTGTAGATGCAGAGAGTAGCTGAAGCAATCTGAAGCGCAATCAAATGATTGTGTACTAACACTTTTCTTATAGACGATATTTTTCTTTAATATCTAGCCGGGGAACCAAAACATACGTGTAGGAATACATAAGTGTAGATGCAGAGAGTAGCTGAAGCAATCTGAAGCGCAATCAAATGATTGTGTACTAACACTTTTCTTATAGACGATATTTTTCTTTAATATCTAGCCGGGGAGCCAAAACATACGTGTAGGAATACATAAGTGTAGATGCAGAGCGTAGCTGAAACAATCTGAAGCGCAATCAAATGATTGTGTACTAACACTTTTTTTATAGATGATATTTTTCTTTAATATCTAGCCGGGGAGCCAAAACATACGTGTAGGAATACATAAGTGTAGATGCAGAGCGTAGCTGAAACAATCTGAAGCGCAATCAAATGATTGTGTACTAACACTTTTTTTATAGATGATATTTTTCTTTAATATCTAGCCGGGGAGCCAAAACATACGTGTAGGAATACATAAGTGTAGATGCAGAGCGTAGCTGAAACAATCTGAAGCGCAATCAAATGATTGTGTACTAACACTTTTTTTATAGATGATATTTTTCTTTAATATCTAGCCGGGGAACCAAAACATACGTGTAGGAATACATAAGTGTAGATGCAGAGAGTAGCTCAAACAATCTGAAGCGCAATCAAATGATTACCTGAACTATTAATGTATCAACCAACTGTTGCACGAGCCTGACGCTTTTCATTGCAACTACTGCAAGTGTATTCATACAGGGTCTTAGAAATTCATAAATACACATTTTCTAGATAACCCAGGAAAATTAAAGAATCTATTTCTATTACAATTTAGGTCTTCATGACGTTATGAGAAGTCATTTTATACTTTTACTTCATTTTAATACACGGTATATTGAAGTTATATTTCTAAATTATAAGTTTCTATCTCAAGAGATGGTTGTTCGAATCTTAATGTTATGTGACATTATTCAGTAGAAGTATTAAAAATATGAGTTGTAACATATAATGCCGTCTGGCTCTAGATTGTAAAATGAGCGTTGGATTTTACGTATACGCATACTTTGTTATTATTATGTTTACAGTCTGTGGGGAGGTGAGCTATTCAAAGTTTTGTTAGAAAACAACCCAGTCAATGAACGGAACTTTGTGCCTTACATGAACCAGATTTGTGAGGCTCTTGCGTACCTGGACAGCCAAAACGTTGTAAATCTTAATATAAAACCGGAAAATATATTATTAGTACACCCTAATTCGAAGAAAATCAAGTTAACCGATTTCGGCTTATCTAAAAGGTATACGAACCATCACGGCTGGTACTGTAGGTCTGTGGTAGGAACTACGGCATACATCGCTCCGGAAATGTGGTCAAGCGCTTTGGTGTCAAGTGCGGCTGATATGTGGAGTTTGGGTATTTTGATATATATTCTGTGAGTATTATTATATCTTTCTTTTATACTTCACAGGATTTAGCGTTTCACCACAATCTCACCTGATTCAATCGCTCTCGCTTATATCAAGCCTGTATGTATTTGTTTTAAATATGTTAACTGATATATTCGTTAATTATGAAATGGTTTTAATGATTCTTTTTCTTATTTGAATTTGTTATATTCAAGGGTGGTCCCGTTTGAATTTGAAGAAAATGTTCAACGCCTAAGTGGATGAAGTATCACATATTTGATTTACACACGTCTAAGTATTTACTATATTTTTTTGTCAACTTTAAACCGTTTTCGACGATTTTTATTTTATTTAAATTGCTGATACAAGGTGCAGTGAGGTGGTCTCATTCAAATTTTCATAAAAATACTTATAAAAAGCTCATATAATTCATTTTGAAGAATACTTACATAACATATCCTGTGGTTGTATCGGTGTGTCCGATTATAAATCATACAATTATCAACCTTGCGATGATTACTACATAAATAATAAATATACAAACTACGTAATACGATAACGTACTATTATAAGTAAAGAAAAAAAGAAATGAAATAAGTTCATAATTTACATCTGTTTTTTCAAAGTGTGGCTCTCGTCGGGTGATCTTTTTATATGATATTAGATCGGATAATTATATACATATACATGTATTTATTTTACACACATAATATTTACATTAACATGAAGATACAATTTGCAGGTTCACTGGAGAGACCCCAAATTTCATGAGTGTTCTACAAAGTCCATTAAGGAAAGACTATCTTTTGGATGAGGCTACTCGTGAAACATCGCCTTGTTCAAGCTCTTCATCTAGCTCATCTCTGGATGAATCTGACTATTCTTTTATACCAGAGCTATTTGCGACTGAAAGTTCAATTAAAGGTTCTAAAATAGTTAGGATCACTGATTTAAACCTTCTGAATGACAGTTCTATTACCTATATTAATCCTTTTGCCAGCACTTCCTCTACCTCTCTTTCAGCTAGCTCGAATAAAAAAGCATCGAGTTCTGATTGTAAAGTATCACAATCTTTATATATTTATGATAATGTGAACCTTGAGAATTTATCTTTTGCTGCGAAAGATTTTCTTACGCGTCTACTAATTGTCGATAAGTCGAAAAGGTTGAAAGCAACTGAGGCTTTGAAGCACCCTTGGATTAAGTATGGTTCAGATAATAACAAGAAACTTGCAAAATGGCTTAAAGTGAAGACTGAATCGATTAAATATGTGGTTTCTGAGGATACAATTTGCAAGGTAAATATTTGTATGACATAATGATTTTGCTTGTGATAAATATAGCAACACCCAAATTTGAATTTAATTTTAGTTAAGTAGGAAAATGTTATAAGAGCACAAGCGTTTATATTAATAACTAGCGGACCCGGCATACGTTTTCCCGCCCCTGATAATAAAAAAATATCCTAGAACCAGACTGCAGCGCCACCTACCGGGTCCAATTGTGAATCTAAACTGTTCTCGAATCCACTGGAACACACTAAAATATCATCAAAATAAGACAAGCTAAGAATGTGCATGAAATGATTAATGTTCCTAGCGTATTAAGTTGATAAGTAATATTACTCATCCGTCTAAATAGCATGCGAATTGTACGTCACCATATTTATATATGCCGTTACAGACTTCTTTGTAGGTCAATAAAAGAGGAATATCCCACCATACATTATTTTGTTATAGGTATATCAAATAGATGAAAACTCCCACGCGGATTGACTTTTTCCGACATTTCAATTATATACATAAACCTTCCTTATGAGCCACTATATCTACTGTTGAAAATCTTGTATCAAAAATTGTAGTTTTTGAGTTTATCGTGAACAAACAGACAGACAGACGTGACAAAGAACTCTGTTTTATAATATGTAGTGATATCATCACGTTATATAGAACTAGTATATACTGAGTGCTGGAATATTTACTCTGGGCAGATTATATTCTTGGCAATGAACAATGTGTGGAGAAATATATTTATTGAAAATGTAACGTGTCACGATAAATCCCTGCGTATGATATCGTTGTTAGTAGTTGTAGTGGTCGAGTGGTTTGACCGTTGAAATATCTATTTAATATCCGCTAGTTCAAAATTTTCTAAATCAATGTACACATAGTAATTAAAATTGACTACACTATCAACTAATGTTGAAGAAAAACATCATTAGGAAATCTAAATCTAAAATATGATACTGTGGATTTCTCAGAATTTGAATATTTCATATAACACCGTAGGACGGCAGGGTGTACGCATACTTATGTTCGTATAATTATTTTATTCTAGAAAGTGGTCATTACATCAAAGGAGGAAAGCAGAGGTGAGAAAACTAATGAGAAGTCCTGGAAAGGGTAAGTTTTATATACTTACTAGCGGGCACGGCAGACGTTGTCCCGCCCTGATTATAAAAAAATCCTTGATAATTATATACCAAGATCATCCTCATGAATCACTTTACCTACGGGTGAAAACCGCATGAAAATCCGTTTAGTAGTTTTTGAGTTTATCGCGAACAGACAGACAGACGCGGTAGGAGACTTTGTTTTATACTATGTAATTTTTATTATATTATTTTACTGACGGACGATGATTTATAACTTCAAAATTAAATTACTTAAATTATAGAATCATATGTTATTTGTAATATAAAAATGTATATATATTACATATAATATGTATATATTTTTATATTATACATATTACGGGACAACGTCCGTCGGGCCCGCTAGTATTAAATATATTATAACTAGCGAGCCCGGCGTACGATGTCCCGCCCTTATAATAAAAAAAACCTTGACAAGTTGTATACCTAAAACCTTCCTCATGAATCACTTTATCTACTGGTGAAAACCTCATGAAAATCCGTTTAGTAGTTTTCTAGTTTATCGCGAACAGACAGACGTGGCAGAGGACTTTGTTTTATACTATGTAATGAAATATTGACAATTTTGAAATAGTTCACACCTTCCTTTATACGAATATAGTATATTAACAAGATAAATAATATTATTTATGTTAGCATTAATACATATTTCAAAAATATATATTATTTATGATGTAAAACAAAAGCTTTAACTTTAAAACTAATAATATTATTCAGCTAGCACGTACATAGATGTAAGATAGACAGCACCACAGATAACGCGTGCAGGTTGTATTTTGAATTATGGAACGGTTTCACAGTCATGAATTCAAGTAATCAAACTTATAACTCTTAAAAACGATTACAAAGATAAACCGATATATAATTCCAAATGAGGATAATATTATCTATTTTTGTTTACACAGGAAAGGCAAAGGAAAGAAATCGAAGAAGCCACCGGAACCAAAAATCGAGCCACTTAAAGAAACTACAGTTTAAATTTAAACTTTTCTACCTAATTTGATATAGTGTCAAGATGTTTCAATATTCTATACTGAAACTAAATTACATTATCTCATATTTAATTTCAATTATAATTTAAATCTGTACTTGTCACTGGTGAAATCAGCGGGCCCGGCAGACGTTGTCCCGCCCTGATTATAAAAAAAATGCTGGACAAATTATATACTAAAACATTCCTCGTGAATCACTTTATCCACTGGTGAAAACCGCATAAAGATCCGTTCAGTAGTTTTTGAGTTTATCGCGAACAGACAGACAGACGCGGTAGGGAGCTTTGTTTTATACTATGTAATGATATTTTAAATTTTTCTTTATTGTAAAATCTTCACTGCTGAAATTACAATTAAGAAGTCTCATTATCATTAAAAATTTATTGCGTATTAGATAATACATAGTCAGGATTTCAGTTGACTATCTATCGCGTTGAAATCTAATACATGACAAAGTGAAGAAGTAAATTATATACGTTTATTCATCGATTAGATAAAGTTATATGTTAACAATAAATATGGTTAGTAATTTCACTTCCGAAAAAAAGTTCTCGTTAGATGTAAACGGAACAAGGTAATTTAATCTTAAATATGTAATCGAGTAACCTAGAATGAACTTACTAAGCTTCGATGTCAATTGTATTAGTGTAGTAGTGACTTAGATTAAGGGATTTATTACACATAATGTATTAAGATGCTTATTCTATTATAGACATTAATATGATATTCGAATGTTCTGTTCAAAATATGTCTCATTTAAATATTGTCTAGCAAAAGTCGTAGGACTTCAAATTTAGATATATACAAAGAAACAGTAAAATAAGATACCTATACTTCCTTCTTTAAGATTTAAAGCGATAAAAATAAATGGTCTATGTAATGTAAAATGTACATATAATATTGTAAAATAAATGTTTCATATAATTAAAATTTAAAGTGACGATATAAATGTTCTATGCAGGCCTTTTTTGTCACTTCTTTTATGGGAGCATGCTAAGTTTCGAAAGCTCTAAGGCAATACTTTTTTCCAGGTTTTATGGCAATTTTTCGATGTTTTCGAAATTCCTTTTAAGAGCACTGTATGCCCCTGCGTGCCCCCAAAAAAACCCTAGTTCTAAGTAATGTAAAATGTAAACCTAATAATGTCAAATAAATGTTTTATGTAATATCAAATGTAAATGTAATAGTGTAAAATAAATATTTCATGTAATTAAAATTTAAAGCGATGAAAATAAATGATTTATAAAATGTAAATGTAATAATGTAAAATAAGTGTTTCTGAAAAGGAAAGAAATGACTTATATATAGGTTTTTTTTTTCTATCTTTAAATATGATATTTAATAATCGCCAAAAAGTGTACACGCATTCTTAAAATTGCGTATTTGTTTAGGATATTTATAATGCATTTAGACTATGTTCGTACTATGTTCTATTGTAATATTATAACAGTATTTTTATACTTCGTAAACGTACATATAATCCATTTAAACATTTTCTATGTATACTGAGTAAATTATTGTCAATATATATATAAGGAAATAAATGAGAAAAAGTAACACGTGTTCTTTATTCATAACATACTCTTAATTACTAAAGCAGACAGTGAAATAGAATGACCACAATTATATTCACAATAATCATTCCACTTTACCGGTCACTAAAAAAATTCTATGAAACCAAATCGTCATCTCGTTTGGATAACAGCATTGTGAAATGCTCGCTATTTGTCAATAGAAGTAGGTATTTTCTTATCAACTGCTGGAAGCAGTCTTATTTACTTAATTTTTTTACAACTCGCTACGATATTTTCACAGTAACATAAGTTAAATCTTAACCCTGGGTAACTAAACATTCGTCCGTTCGACGACGTCCTTCTGCACGAAAGTCGAGTGTACCTAGTTCCGCGTACCCCTGGCCCCTACATCCTTGTCTATCTTCTTATGACGAGTAAACAATGAATCAAGCGATGCCTTTTAGGTCGTACACTAGTTAGATTGTGATTTATCGCTGGCTACGAAAGTGACTTTAGATTATGACTTTGAGCCGTGTTATCAAGGTCATGATACAGAATATTCTGTGCAAACTATTCAAAATAGAAGTCTCTGTTAATCCTATGTCAAACATGCTATTTGTGTCTGTCAAAGGTTAGGTGAATTACGAAACACCATTGCCTGAGATGCAAGCAAGCTATTTGTGGTGCTCATAATTGTGACGCGTGTTGTCGCTGTGTGGAATCGTAATTAAACATTTCTTTTATTTTATTTGTTTGCTAACTAACAAAACTTCCGTGCCATGTAACAAGTTCCTATTTACATTATAATGTTGATAATATTTGAATTTTCATTTTCGTAGTCCGCTCGAAGAATGTTTAGTTATTACGTAACAATGAATATAGATTAGTTGACTAGGATTACAAGTTAACATATTATACTTAGAATTAGATATATCAAGAGACTCCCGGCCGCTTTCTGCTACTGTTAAATCTAAACAAAGATTAGCCCTTTTTATGTCTAAAACGAATAGTTATAAAGTGAAATAAAACTTTGTCGCATTGTGCCAAATGAAACTAAAGACAAAACTGTTTATAAGATTTATTTGAGAATACCGAAGTAAATATAAGTATTACAAACGTTTCATAACTTATTTCAAATAATAAATAGAGTTAAGTTGTCTGCTATTCTGAGTAGTTATAATATCTCGTCGTTATTAGGAATCATGCATCGTTTCACATGGATACTTTACCTAATATGTTATCATAGTGAATAATGAAATGCAAATAATATACGAACAACTAGACTGTTATTTCTTACTTTATTACATATGGATATTGACTTTAACAATCTATTGTTGAATATATCTTTTTATATGATATCGTGTCAAGTTATATGACATTTGAATATCTATTAACAATTGTAAGCTTGCATTATAGTTTAACAGGTGAGATGAAAAATTAATTTATGAAATATACAATAACTACAGCTATCACTGGAAACAATTAATAATGACGTTAAATTAATTATAATGTAATAGTTGTTCGCGTCATGTGAAACGACTATCAAGACATAAGCTAATGAAAAGAAAACAGAAACTTAACATTTTAAGTAGTCGCCTATCAAAACATCAATTAAGGACATAAATATAATAAACAAAATGCACAAATAAATAAATAAACATGGTATATTAGTGTCTCGTTATGCTCGTTGTTTCTTCTCGTCGTTTCCTGCAAGAAACACATAATGATTATTAAATACATGGCATGTCGTTACCGCAACAGATTCACATCAGAAGTCCAATCAGAATAGGAACCAGTGTGAACCGTCCTTTCTCAAATTATAATCGCAATGCAGAATGTAACTCGCTAAGTTTTTTTTTATATGATAAATAATTCGCTTTGTATATATAATCACTATTTCCAAAGTATTATGTTATTTTGTTAGCTCCGTAATTCTCTAATAAATTCTTAAAAAAATATTCTTCGTTAAAATTAATTTATTACAGTATGCATACATATATATATTACATTGTTCATCTATAACATTGACACAGTATATGGAAGCTTCATAAGAATGAGTTGGAGATGAGTATGCTTATTAAAATAACATTTCCTATTGGACCTAAGTACTTGTAAATAGATGTATTTATCAGCGCGCGGTCTCTATCAATCTATATTTATATAATTTATATATGTTATCACATGAATAATTAAATCAGTCGTTAATTTTCAAAGAGTTTACTAAATCCATTTTTAATCGATCATGTGAGAACTTTATTTTTTTTTAAGAATTCCAGTCCTAATTCACCGTGAACGAAGTTCGAATTTTGCTGTTCAAGTTGTTTGTTTCATATACAACTTTTACAAGTTTAAAATATGAAAATATATAAAAAAATCTTATGAACGACAAAAATTGAATTTGGCTCATTTTGAAAATTAACGACTTAAATATATTTTTTATATGATGAATACATGCGTTCACGTACAATACGCTCAGACTTATCAATGTCTTGCAGTGCATACTCACATTCAATTATCACCGCCCTGCCAATCAGTCTTGCCTCGGAATCGAAGGCCATCTGTATGTCATTGTTCTCCTCGGAGAAGCACTATATGCTCGCAGTCCTCCATAAAATTTTCCTTTATGCGTGATCACCTCCAATCTGGCCGAAGCCTCCGCTCTCCCAAACTCGTTCTCTATCGTTATCCTGTATATACCCACGTCCTCTATGTTAACTTCTTCGATGACAATAATCCTCATTTCGTCTTTTTCTTTGATAGTTATACGTGTAGACGGTGTGAGAATTACTCCGTCTTTGTCCCACGTTGTCCAGGGTACGGGCAGACCCTTGACGGCGCATTGGAAAGTCACTTCTTCGCCCTCTTCCGCCACCTTGTTGAACGGATACGTGTAGAAAGACGGGGCCATTCTTCTTAACGGACTCAATGTACGCCTCGGATCTGGTCCTATCAAATGAATTATAACAAAATAAAGAGCGGTAACATACGTTACAAAATTCATTATATTACATAGTATAAAACAAAGTCCCCTACCGCGTCTGTCTGTCTGTCTGTTCGCGATAAATTCAAAAACTACTGAACGGATTTGCATGCGGTTTTCACCAGTAGATAGAGTGATTCATGAGTAAGGTTTTAGTATATAATTCGTTAAGGATTTTTTTAATTCAGGGCGGGACAACGTCCGTCCGGCCCGCTAGTGTATAATAAAATATCTATATCAAAGTGACGATTATAACAGGATTGCTAGGTACCCGTAATAACTCTCGAGCCACGGAAATTGTATGGTGAGACGTTTAGTTCGAGTTTTTGGTTTTGCTCGATTCGTTTTAGGAGACTTAAAATATCAGCTTGACGAAAGAGCAAACATTGAAGCGCGATCATTATTCAAGATAAAAAACCATACCAAATCATTCTTAAACCTCATATAACTTTCAGCACTTTATTTGTATAAATACTGAGACATTAAAAACTAGGTGCGCCCGCGACTCTGTTCGCATGAAATCTAATGTAAAAAACAATGACTAATCAAAACATCTACTTACTACATCCACTACTTATCTACTTTTCTCTCTCGTCACACCGTCATTAAAATTACAATAACTTTTGACAGAATGAACGGATTTTAATAAAACGAAGACTAAATGTTACTCAAGGATATGATTTATGATTGTGAGTTTTTATCATGAACGTAATACTTTAGCAGAGATGCGTGTTCAAACAAACAGACAGACATTTCTAAAAATGACAATACTTTTCACAAAAATCTAAAAAGAACAGACACGCTAGATTTACATTCTTATTATATGAATAGAATAGAAGAAGATTAAAATGGACGAGTGCTGATTTTTTGTTTTGATTACTTTATCGTACATAATATAAGAGTTTATTCGGTAATACAAACAGATTGGCTAAATTTTTACGACTTACGTTTTTTACGACTTACCAGGTGTTCTAGAGACAGATCTGATTGGGGTGCTTCTTGGTGTGGAACGGGGCGTAGAAGCGGCCGACAGCAGTGCTGGAGGTCGACGGAGTCGTTGGCTGAGTGTGTTCGGTTCGCCGGGTACTATATATTTATTCAAATTAATCTACACTATGTCTACAAAGAATTTACTTCTATCACCTTTATCATAACAACCGCAATACAGTATTTTATCATCTAAATAATTTCAAATACCGATAGTGTATTTTTATTGTCTATTTAGTTCTTGATAAGACTATCGTATGACCAAATTCTCAAATAATTTTACGGAAACGTTGTCATAAGGTACCACAAGCTGTATCCTAAAACTACACCAATATTACCTCAAATTTAGTTTGTAAATCACACCAACTATATATGGTCAATCTAGCCAGAAGCGAATTAAAAACGTTTCATTATAATGTCTTCATTTAATTAACCGTAATCGCTAATACTGAATTCAATAAATTGGTGAAAACCGTTTATCAATACACTTGTGGAGTGCTTTGAAACGTCTTGTATTTCAACTATACCCTATAGAACGTAATCAGTAGCTTAGAAGAATAGCGTAGAAGTATGTGTGACAATGTTGTTAGCGAACTCGAATATTTTTGTGTACTTTATTACTCATACAAAACGCACACCGATACAATATTACTACGGCTTACGGTAAACAACTAGGCAGGAACTGGATGTTGCCTTCCCAAGGCAATTCGAAGCCTCACAGGTGTAAGTGCCTTCGTCTTCTGAAGCAACTTGCTTGATCTTCAACCGAGCTGTTCCATCTTCATATTGAGATTCAAAATCTGGACAGTCTCTTATCAGCTACAATAAAATTAGGAAACGGTAAAAGATACGCAGCTTCACGTAAACAACGTTAATATTATACGAGAACATAAACTACAGATAACTAGCTAACGAATTAGAAAGAGATTTTACGTAACTCACCTCTGTGTAGTGGAACCACCGAATGTCTGGTTCAGGGTTACCAGAAACATGACACTCGAATTCGACAGCATCGCCATCGTACGACAATAGATCTGTTAGATTCCTCTCAAACCTCGGAATGACCTCCACGCGGCTGAAAATAAACCATTCTTTAACGCCAACACAGTTACATACACTATAATTTAAAAGAGTGTAATTCAATTCGAGGCATTTTTAATGTGAACTTGAATCCACCAATGGAAAAGTAGCGTTAAAACCTCGCGCTGTTATTGGTCGATCGATGAAGCGATAAAACCATCGGCAACCATGTAGCGCCCTATTTAGCTCTGCATTTTAACTTATAAATAACCAGCTAAGGCTTACGAGTTCATTTTGTTTATATTTCTTTTCTCTCTCTCTTTAGGTTCTCTTTCATTATCTTTTTTATTATAATTTTATCATTACTCTTATTACTATATTACATTATAATTGATATATAACTCTTATGGAAAAACGTTACAAGCCCTAAATAATGCTTGGAAAAGGTCTCCATCTGTCAGTAAAAGTATTAGATACAGTGTTTTATTCGTTACGTAATTCAGTGTGATAAACAAAGGACTATTCATTTAATTGATATGTATAGAATAAGAATCAACAGTTGTAATTACGAAGGATTTCTCTAATAGGAATTGTTATCTTTATTCATTATATCTTTACTCGCGATTCAGTTTCCGGGTTGCATTTTTGTATATTATTGATGAAAAGTGGTTTCTGCCTTTCAATTTGCAATCAGTTAAAAGTACTCGTATCTAAAAGGTACTAAACAGAGTTACTTAACACACTTATTATATCAGTATGAACCTCTAAATTGTAACAAGAGTGGACTGTGGTATTGCTTTAAGCGTGGTTTAATAATTCATACATTTATTATGACTACCAAACCGCAATATTTCACTATTGGGTAAGAACAACATGGCACCTAGAAAGTTCACGAGCTTTTCCAACAGACTAACTATAAAGCTTAGTCAAATTGTTCCAATCTGGCCGTTGCTACCGCTCTTATTAAAATGGAAATATGTATCACGTTATTTACATAATTTTCTTTAGTTTAACCTAAAATTTAAATGTGAAAATCCGTTCAGTAGTTTTTGAGTTTATCGCGAACAGACAGACAGACGTGGCAGAGGACTTGTTTTATGATATGTCTACGAGTATCGTAACGGTATATAGGTACTTGTCGCGTACTAAATTATATTGAATTCGATTAAGATTACAACGATTACAACTAAGGATTACATAAAATGTCAATTTTTTGTATTGTTTTACGAAATATAAAAATGTTAATGATAAATTAGTTATTGTGATTATAATACTGAGGTGGTTGTAAATCACCTCTATCCGTAATATTTGTATAATGTGTTGTATTAACACAAGTTATTATAATATTAGTGCAGCCACTCAAACTGTCTTACGATCTTATTAGACTCTGTCGTGTCAATATTCCGATTGAACCCTATCGATCAGAGTCTACTCGGTGACCGTTCCGATCAGAGTCTATGATGTTACTATTCGTAAACAAATTCGTATTCCTTATTTAAGGGTCTCGCAGCTATGGCGGGCCGATAAACGTACTCTATGCGTGTGGCCCGCATAAGATCGAAATGAGCTCGACCAAGACTCCGTAGGATGCAACCTTTTGATGTATAAGGCACATGGTTTCGTTCTTTTGTGCTTATTCCGTTCACCGTGGCATTGACATATATTTATTACATCCTGCACAGTTTAAAACAATACTTATTCCTAATAAATTATCTCTCTATTCGTTCATTAATGTCCATATGAGTTATTGCTAACACTGTGAGTTTCTATACGTACTAGAACAATATGTAATATAAACTAAACCGTAATAAATTCATGTCTTTCACTTCCTATAACTATTCACTATTCAACTATTCAGTGCTCTTGCACATGGCTCGCTGTCCGTAACATTAGTCATCTGTTTATTCCTGAAAATACATATATCTCTTGTGTACATACTTTGTACAAATCGGTTGCGAATAAAAAATAAATATTTTTATACCATTTTTAAAACTATATATATTTACTAGCTTCTGCGTACGTTAATGTGGATTTTATCCAACCCTCGGAAGCAATACATTTCTCTTCTAGACCAAAGGTATCCTATGTCCTTCTTTGTAGTTCAAGTTCAATAGCTACGGTGTGAAACGTAACAAACTCACATTCGTATTTTTTATTAAGTACTAGCTGAGCCCGTGCCGACTTCCGCGTGGAATTTCAAATATAAACACAGTTACTGATTAAATCGTAGGTATAGAGATGTACTACATTTTTTTTATTTGGAACGAACCTATGCTGTTGACTTTATGGACCTTCACAGCTTCACTGAACTACCGAGGCGAGTGTTTGAGATACTCAGCCGATGAGGAACCAGCACAGAGGCCTATGGGCAGCCTCGGCTTGGGCTGTTGCCGTAAATTGCAACAAACGCGATACAAGCTAAACTAACTAAACAAGCTTACTATTCGTACATACACGAGACATGTGTAATTGTATGTCTCACTAACTCGTACATGTATTTCGAGTCTAGCAATTTGACTACCACTGACTAACCAAAAACATTCACTAAATTGGTAAAACCGGTTTTAGTTAACCATAGCTACAACAGACAGATAAACAAACATTTTTTTTAATATTATGTTCATAATTAACGTACTTTACCCATTTTAAGCACAAGACTTGAAAAAGTAATACTTGTGCACTGACAGAACTACAATTAATATAGATTTATATTACATGACTGGTATAAAAGTGGATTATATTTTTCCATTGAAATAAAAATTATGCAAGAGAAATGCTTACCCATATCGAATGTTATGCGTTTCGTCACTCGAATTCGGATCTGAAAGCAGAGAGTTTTCGTTTTACTTTTTTGTAGTTACGGCGTTTGACCACAAACTCACATAATGTTAAATGACGGTGTGCTTTAAAATAATAACGCGAGAACTTTCTATGCCTCTCTCTCAAGCGCACCTATCGGAATAGATTTGTAGAAGTTAGGTATGTTACAGTACTACTAATCCATGATCGCTTAAATTTAAATCTCATCCTTGCCCTCCTGCTGCCATAACATATTATTATGAGAACGGCGTACTCACGTGCCCTCAATGTGCACGAAGTTTCGCCGCAAAGATAGGCTACATAAGCCATCTTCGAGCGCACCAGCGCCATTTCTAAATTTAGGGGTCAAAGTGGTCCCTATGGCCGAAACCGGTCGGAACAATCATCATCATACTTAAATCTACAAGTGGTCGCCTAGTGGTCGAAATTCAACCATAATTAATTTTGACATTCAATAAGACCAAAGAGAATAATAATTATATCAGTGTTTTTATAAATTTATTAAAGATACATCATTTATCAATTCATGATTTAAGTATTAATAATGTATATGTCCTAGTGGGAGCTTCCCGCAGTCGGAGCATTCAGCGGTCGATTAACACATAAATAGTAACGCATATTTTTATTACAAAATCTTACGAAAATTCGAATTATCATAGGTGTTTGCTAACAGCGCCATCTATTATTTTTTTGTTAATCAATACTGGAAATGTGTTGTTAATGTTCTTTTATTTAATTATTGTTAATGTGGTTTATTCAAAGTTATTGAGTAATTTAGATTAGATTAAACTGCTCATAACTTCTAAGAATTCCATCTATTTATTTACATAACCAACGATATAAGTCACCATAGAATTATGAAACCGCTTTTAACTACGCGCAGGTTTGTTACTCTATGTAAGTCACTAAATAAACCGGTGTCACGCCACACTCGACGCGTGACACCATCTTAAGAAAATGTGGCGTCGTGCGATAACATTTCTATATTGATTTGATTCTTGGTTTAAAGCAGACCTAAATTAGTGTCACGATAATTATAACCGGATTTGTGAAATTGTAATAGAATTATTCTAGATTTAAGTAACACGTGGAACCTTTTCTGTTTTATTTAATGTCTTTAAAACCGGAATTGCATCCGACGTGCAGCCGAGATAAGTTGCTATTGAAAATGAATAACGATGTAATTAATCAAATTAGCATTGTACAATACTGTTAGTGTTGTTACTCTATAATTACTAGAATTATTGGTCGATCTAAAATGGGTTTAAATCAAATAAGGATTTGTAAAGTACTTCGATTGTTACAACTGTGAATTATTTAAGACAATGTATGATGTTACAATCATTATTTATTTATAATTAGAATTATTAGCGAATATAAAGTGTAACTACGTACAAAATCGTAGATAAAGTATTTGGTTAAACTAAGACTTCCTTCACTCGGGTTATCGGCAGGTGATGGAAAGCACGCCGCGAGCTCGTCGCGGCCGTTGGCCCGGATCTCTCGCTCTCGGCCGTCATTCGTAAGATGGTCGAGAGCGAGACCGGGTGGAGCTCCGTCGCCTCATATTGCGAGGCGGTTATGCTCGCAAAGGAGGCGGCGGAGAGGGAGAGGGAGCAGACCAGCCAGCTCCCCTCCCGCGGTCGACGATCACGGCGGCGCAGAGTGAACGATGACCTGAGGCCGCCGTAAAAAGGGCCTGCGGGCGGCGGACGCGGGCACGTCCGTCGCTCTGGCAGAACTTCTGCACAGGCCCGTGTGGTTGAGGCGCATTGTGCCGATGCGCCTCCCACGATCGTCAGGGAGGGCAACTCTCGCCCTCCCCTGAGGGGTCTACGATTTTGACCCCTCGACCGCGACGAGACCCCTAACCAGGGGCCGACACCGGCTGGGGAGTAGACGTAGTGCCAGTTCGGCAGCTCCTGCTCCCCGGCCTATAGGTGATTGAAGGCACCATGGGGTTTTAGTCCGTGCAAGTCGGACATACCCCACCCTCAGCTGCCCGGCTAGGGTGGGAATCCGTAGGGATTTCCCCATGTTAAAAAAAAAAAAAAAAAAAAAAAAAGGTGATGGAAAGCAATACCTTTCTGTATAAGTGCGCGTACGACGCTGTTTAGAATTCATTATCGTTTTTGAGATCGTGAGATATATCGTTATTGTCGCTAAGTAATAATTATTGTCTCTGAGAGCGTTGTCTCTAAGATTATTGTAAAAGCATTATTAAAAAGAACAAGAATCGAAAAAGTCGTCGTTTCATTTCACAGTGTCAGTCGTGTTGTGAAAATGCATATGGATGGAGGACAATGCCGTCCGTGTGCTCTCTGCTCTCCCTACGCTCTACCTCTCTACTCTGACATATATTATGAATTTACATATTATACATTATCATTGCATAGTATAAAACAAAGTCCCCTATCGCGTCTGTCTGTCTGTCTGTTCGCGATAAACTCAAAAACTACTGAACGGATCTTTATGCGGTTTTCACCAATGGATAAAGTGATTCACGAGGAACGTTTTGGTATATAATTTATCCCGGATTTTTTTTATAATCAGGGCGGGACAACGTCTGCCGGGTCCACTAGTATTATTATAATAACATTAACCTACAGTTTGACCAGTTACTTTCAAAGGTATGGACAGTAAATCATGTTAAAAATATTGAATGTAGGATGAAAAAAGGTAATTGGAACGTAAGAGTGAATGGGAAGACAATAAAATAGCACGATTAGAGTGAAAGAATAAGTAGATGAGGAATTAAATGGTGCGAAAGAGATAGTTTAAGTATTATTGTGATTAGAATAAGGTCTCCCTTAAAAAAAAAAATAAAGAAAAAGGAAGGATGGCGAAACGTCTTTTTCATTTACATGTGTATCTGTTGTTGTGTGTCATTCAAGCAGTAGTGTGAGTAATGTATATTTTAATTAATTTAATGTGCTTGTACTGCATTTTATATAAAAAATAGCTTTATGCACTTCTCTCCCACATAAACTTTAACTATGCCAAATTTTACGTTCATCGATACAAATCATTCGATACAAAGTTTTCGCTTCACGTATTAATATACAGATTTGTATAAAACAATCCAAAATAGAAAATAGTTTAAATTTTATTAAGTAACTGTAAAATCGTTATTGGCAAAGTATACAATATAAACTCATTAAAGTAGACTTTGCACTCGAGTAAAGAGATCGTTAAAAAGTTTGTCATAATGCTACTTCGTGCCTCAGCTCATTACTTAATGTGCTGTTTTTTATCGACAAACAAATTAACTACACTGATTTTATATGATTAATTTAAAAGTTGAGTTACTTCGAGTAGTCCTTTAAAATGACTACACATGAATGACCGTCATTCATTTTTGGACCTTCGCTTAAATAATTTAATATTAATTATTAAGTTATTTAATATTTAGCACAAATAAGTTTGTATACCTATATTTGTATGGCGATAGAGGAAGGTTTATACGTGTTCGTACAAGGTACATAAGAGAATGTTATTTTTACCTTTAGCTTTTATTTGGAGTGATATGATAGCCTTAGCTTCGCCGTGAACGTTGCGCGCGACCACCGAGTACGCTCCAGTGTAGTCTAGTTTCGCATGAGGGATTTCGAATCGATATTCTGGACCTTCTCCTATACGTTTGAAGTGAGTAGCGTCTCGATAATAATCCGGCTAAAACGACAAAAATAGAGTGATATGAAATATGCCAACCCTATTTATACAAAACAACAATGCTCGTATCAATAGTAATCTTTCTGACTTTACATACTACTGTGGTACTATTTAAGATGGATAAAATAGATTTTCATAGAATTTAATGAACATTAAACATCGCTTAGACTATTAAAAAACATTTTTGTGTACATGTAAAGATATTAAAAACATTGTAATACAGTAGAAACTCGGTTAACCGGACTAATTGTTGTCGTTAGGCATTCGGATAATCGAAAGTCCGGATAATCGCATGTATGACAGACCTCCTTGAGTTTTTGGCGGGATTTTGGTCTGTCATGTAGCGGATTTTTGTATTTTATTCATAATCTTGTGTTATTTGACTCTACATTTGTAAAATTGGGGGTTTTTTACGTAATACAGTTCGGTTATTGTGCATAAGTGAAGTGAATAGAAAATAATACCACAGACAATTAATTCTAATGCCACAAAAACCCCTTAAAAGTTCTAACAAAGCCACCATCTTTTGAAAATTGAAAAACCACGACATTTATTTGTAAAATATGTTGTACTGTCCATTAAACAAAACATCGACACTGCAAATCTACTCGAGGCAAAACAAAAAAAGAAGAAGACAAACCTTCTTTGGTTTTGTGCATATGTAGTACATAATATGTACATAATTTTATCGTTTATTAAAATACGTATACATATCAATGAAAATCAATGTTTATTAAAAATAAAAAACATTTCCAACATAGGTGTATCACTTATTTATTAAGACAACAAATTTTCTTAGATTACATCATGTAAACAAAATATTGCAGCCTAACATAAAAAATATTTTGTACGTAGGAAAATTTGTTTAAGTTGTATTTGTAATTTCACCAACATAGGCCGGTGGTAGCCGGAACGCAACCGTAAACTGGCGGAAGAGTCTACTTACTACAGATATGATTCAGAAGTCAATTTTTCTACGGATTATCCAGGGGGCCGTTCAAATATTACGTAAGCAGAATTTTTGTAATTTTTTACCACCCCTCCACCCGGTCAGCAAAAGTAAGCAATGCTTCATATCGACGACCACGCGACATTCAGTAATTTATGTTTCAATATTCTTGATTATATTTACCATTTTGTTTTCTTATTCATCGATTAGTTTTTTAGTTTTTACCGATGAATTCAATTTCACTTTTTCATTATTCTTGTTTTTCTTTTTCGAACGTTTATCTATATTTAATTTTTCAATATTATTAATAGTGTAAGTGGTATCGATGTGATAAAGCGTTGTAGCTTTTCAGTCATTAATGTTCCTTCTTATTATCTATACTAATATTATAAAGAAGTAAAGTTTGTGACGTTGTAGGGGGTAATCGCAGGAAGCACTAAACCGATTTTGAAAATTCTTTTACCAATAGAAAGCCACATTATTTGTGAATGTTATAGGCTATATATAATCACGCTAATACCAAAAGGAACGGAGCACCAATGAAGAATGTTTTAAAATCGGGGTTTTTTTCCTTTAGAGAGCTTCCGCTGCGTGTTAGCCCATAATAACTATTCCACGCGTGCGAAGTCGTGGTCAGCAGCTATTAATTAATTATATTATTATTATAATATTATAAAGAGGTAAAGTTTGTGAGGTTGTAGAGGGTAATATCTGGGGAGTCGGAGAAAAAATGGTCTAACGAAAACGATTCTCATGAACACTGCCTTGACGATGAGAGATATATGATTGAGTTCCAGAAAAAAGATGTAGCTTGATAATGCCTATTACCGCCCAACGAAGCGGGCACGGGTCAGCTAGTTGTTATTATATTATTCATCGGACTGTTGACAGCTGTATTATCCACAATTGCAAATAAATAAATAACTGCAAGGTTCTTTGATATAGACATTCAGAAAGCTTATATTATTAAATGGATAAATACATACCTTCAGGAAGTCCCGAAGCCAGTAGACGTCAGGTTTCGGGTCTCCGATCACTTCGCATTGGATGATGACGGTATCTCCTTCCTTCGCTTCACTAGATCGCGGCTTACGAATAAACATCGGCTCTTTGGAGTACCTTGAAAACAAAATATTGTTATTCACATAAAATTTGAACTTCACAATCTCTTTCATACACGTGAGAATTTCTCTTTGAAGTTTAAGTTATCCCATTATTACCCCGTTGTTAGTGTATTCAGGTATATTTTGTTTGAAATCGCGTTCTACTTTTTTTTTTCTTTTTTTTATGTCATAGCAGACAAACGGACATGTGAGTCACCTGATGTTAAGTGATGACCACCGTCCATAGACACTAACGACACCAGGGGAGTTGAAAGTGCGTTGCCAGCCTGTGTTTGGGGGAAAAGGAGGGAGGGGTGAGGGGAGGAGAGGGAAGTGGGCCTCCGGCGCTCTCACTGACAGAACGAAACGCAACAACGCAAGCACTGTTACTTCATGTCGGTTTTCTATGAAAGGGTGGTATTACCACGGGCGACCCGACCCATTCATGCTGAAACCAATAATAGCTTCAACGTGGCTCTACCACCTACTAAAATGCTTAGGTATTTATGCTTAGCCCACTAAGCAATGGCCGTCAGGATCTCCAAGTTGATTTGAAGATAAACATATAGACCAGTAACCAAACATACTCCAGAATGTATAACTTTTGAAGAGTTCCGATCGGGCCGGTTGTCCGCTTTGCTGCGCGGACTAAGTTCGATTTCGATACTCAGATAAGTGATGTCAGTTATTACTTCGTGAGTGCTCGTTTCCATTGTTCCGATCCAGCACGCATGCGCTGTACACCTGCGTTGTTTTTCTTGGAATTGAGTGAGACATTTCCTTTGTATTTATTTATTGCCTTATTTATTTCTTGATATATGTATTTGTTTACTCAGTTATTTATCTATTTTTTACGTATTTCTTTAATTCTTCAATTATTTCTTTATACATTTATTTACTTTTCAATTATTTATTTAATTAATTATCTATTTATTTATTTGTTCTCTATTTACACATTTTACTTACTTGTCTCGCTGACGTATTTCTTGTACTATTTCCGTCTTTTGTTTCATTTTAAACAACTCTCTTGATCCGTACTCGGGATAGGCCCGTAACTTACGTTTGGCGTGCCCCCCTGCCCTTAAGACAGGGAGGTTGGTTCGCGTCCATCCCCCATCTCAGGCCACCGATGACCGAGTATTTTCGTGACTACTTACTGGGAAAGGAGTTCAAATGTGGACGTCGCGACCGCTTACGATAATTACGTAGCTCTGTTCTCAGAGAACACGTAGCATGTGCCCTGCGTGGCTACCGCAAACTCCTTCGCGACCCTCTCTCTGCTAAATACCGCCGATAGGGATCCGATAGAAGCCCCCATACCGAGTTCCAGCTCGGAGAGCGGCTCCGATATGGAGCTTGACGTGGCGGTGTCTGCCGTGCCGCTCGCAATTTCCGAGTCGTCCGCGAAACCGTCACATATCAGAAACGTACCCGTCGTGGGTCGCGCTCCTCAGATTCCGACTCGGGTTCCGTGCGCCCGGCGGAAAAGTTCATTAGCGTAGATGGCGTTCGGGTGCCAGCCTCGGCTATACCGGCAGCCGTAAGACCGCGCTCGAGTAGAGCCAACTCTGTCTCCTTTCCACTCTCTCAAGCCGATGCTACGATTTCCGTCGTGGCGGCTAAGAAGCCCAGCCCACCGCCCCCTGTCACTATCCAAAATAAATCGAAGTGGATCCCTATCTGCACGGCAATTAACAAATTAGGTATTAGGTATACGTCCACCCTTAATAGTCCGGCGGGAATACAGGTTAAGGTGACTAGCACCTCAGACCACCGAGCGCTGACAAAATTCCTTCGGGAACAGAAGTTAGCATATTTCATTTTCGCCCTTGAGGAGGAACGTCTCCTCCGCGTAGTGCTCCGTCACGTCCCGACTGAGATCTCTTCTGAAGACGTGATTGCCTCCCTTAAGGAGGACAATCTCCTGGTTCGTGAGGTACACCGGATGTACCACTCGCGCACTAGAAAACTATATAACATGGTTCTGGCCATCCTGGACCGCACTCAGGAGGGAAAAGCTATCTTTAATCTGACCTCAGTCTGCAAGCTCACCGGCATTACCGTTGAGACCCATACCCTGTCGCAATGCCATAACTGCCAAAGTTATTGTCACTCGGCGCTGAATTGTCATTTCCGCCCTAGGTGCGTTAAGTGCCTAGGGGATCACGCCACCAAGGAGTGTGGATGCACATCCGACACTCCGGAACCTCCGAGTTGCATGTTGTGCGACAACGCGGGTCACCTCGCAAATTATCACGGCTGTCCCCGCGCACCGCGCACACAACGCCTCCGCCAGGCGCGACAGGTGCCCAGGGCGCCTGTGGTCGCCGCCCGCCCTCTGCCTCCACCTCTCATGTCCGTGGAGGCCTTCCCTGGCCTGCCGAGTGCCTCTCACGCCCCGGAAGCGCGCACCACAACCCGGGCAGGCCCCTCTGGCCCCCTGGGCTCCCCGACCCCACCCTCAGACTCCCAAGCCTCAGGCTTGCCCCCCATAGGCGCGACCGGCACGCGCCACTCCCGCTCCAGCCTTCTCTATGGGGTTCACCGAGATGGGGTGGATTACCCAGCTACTTCGGGAGCACGACCTCCAGGACTCCTCAACTTCCACGCGGCTCTCCAGGCCGAGGAGAACTTGGGCATGCTCAACGCACTCGCGCAATATCCAGGCGTTGGATTTAATTAAATAAAATTCGCGGCAATGAATCATATAAAACCGCGTGGTCTATCTCTTTCGTTTTTCAACGCGAGATCCCTTAGAGCACAGCGCGATTTAGTAGCTGCCTTCCTGCGCGATAGACAGATAGACGTTTTCCTCGTCCAGGAAACGCTTTTAATACCTAAAATGCGAAATCCTAGGATCGCGAATTACAATATAGTGAGAAACGACCGTGTCACCCGCGGGGGTGGCACCTTAATCTATTATAGGCGTTACTGTACTGCATGCCGATAGATCCGCCTGCTTTGACCAATATGGAAGTGTCAGTGTGTAAATTAGGTACGACCGGTCATCCGCCCATTATATTAGTGTCCTCGTACCTCTCACCGAACAAAGAGTTGTTAAAAAACGATTTACAAGCGTTGCTTAATTTAGGAGATTCAGTCATTAAAGCGGGGGACCTCAACAGCGGGAACGTTATCTGGAATAGTCTGAGAACCTCTCGTAACGGGAGGATACTCGACAAACTAGGTAGAGTTCTCGCGTTTGACGTCATAGCTCCTCCGGAACCCACTTATTATCAGGATAACTGTCGTCCGTCAGTTTTAGATATAGCCTTGTTAAAAAATATCACGCTTCGGGTACGACTCATACAAGTCTTACACGAACTTGATTCGGACCATCGCCCGGTCGTATTCAGTTAGGTTTCAACTCAGACTTCACCCCTCCGTCGATTAGGGTGGCTGATTACGCGAAACTCGCCCGTTATTTTAAAGAAAATCCTTCGTCTAGCAGTTTAGACAGGATTCCGGACGTGTTGGTGTCTAAAGCCGACGCGGATTCGGCTATCGATTCCCTGGTCGACTATCTCCAGACCGCTGTCAGAGTGACCTCGAAAGGTACAAGCCGCGAATGATCGCCGTTTTATACTCCCTGACAACGTGAGAGTGTTGATCACGGAAAAGAACGCCGCGACTCGAGCTCACGATGCTTACCCGTCCGTAGAAAATCGCAATCGTTTACGTTCGTTGCGCAAAATAGTCAAATCTCGTAACTCTGAGATTCGGGGCAACATGTGGGACAGACTTCTGGAGGATCTCCGGCCGTCTCACCTGTCGTACTGGGAGCTCTCGCGAACTTTAAAATCAGATCTCGCTACTCCGATGCCTCCTCTCGATAGAGGCCCCGGGTTGCCTCCCGCGTTCAATAGCATAGATAAAGTGAAATGTCTTGCCGCGAGTTTAGAATGAGGCAATGTTCGCCAAACCCTGATGCCCCATATCGGATCGATGGAGTCGTCGGTAGGGCATGCACTCGCGTCCCCTCCCGTGGATACCCTAACCTCAATAGCTTTCGATGAAGTTTCGATCGCCATCCAGCGTCTCAAGCTTAGGAAGTCCCCAGGTCCCGATGGGACCAGGAACGTGGTACTGAGACTCCTTCCCGATCACATCATAGCTCTATTGGTCTGCATCTTCAATGCGGCCATGTCCCAGGGCCACTTTCCAGCCGCCTGGAAGAAGGCCGTGGTGATAGGCATACACAAGCCTGGCAAAAAAGCTACGCTTCCCGTTAGCTATCGCCCGATTAGCCTGTTAGATACATTATGGGTGGGTGGCGGTCTTGTGACCGGACTGCCACAGCGGGTGCGGCGTGGGAAGCACCTGCCGGCGGGGGTGCCGCGGAGCTTGTTCACACTACCCCGGGCTGCCGGCCGAACCCCCCAGGGGGGACCCCCCATTGCACTGGTTCGGTGGGCTGGGTGGCGGTCTTGTGGCCGGACTGCCATAGCGGGTGCGGCGTGGGAAACGCCTGCCGCCAGGGGTGCCGCGGAGCTAGCTCACGCTACCCCAGGACACACACCCCCATAGTGTGGCGTAGGTTGCCGTGGAGTTTTTTAGTCGATTAAAGATCAGTTCAGTTCAGGACCTCCCCGGGAACCTGGCAATGTCTGTGAAGAGAGTACTCCACGTTAAAAAAAAAAGGTTGTTATGCTGACGATACCGTTATTTACACTTCCAGCTGGCGGTCGGACTTTCTTAGGAAGCGCATCGAAAACGCCGTTTGCACACTCGGTGAATGGTTTCGTCGATGGCGCATAGAAGTTAATCCTGATAAGAGCGCCGCGATACTTTTCGACCCTTTACGACGTAGTAATAACCTTGAGCATATCAGGCTATACGGAAAACGATATCGGTAAAGTGACCGGTGCCCCGTGGTATGTCCGGAGAGTCGATCCCCATAGGGACTTAGAGAGGCCTTCTATCTGGGCGTACGTAAAATCACTTACGATTAGTTATTTTGAAAATGCCGTGAATCATTCCAGTCCGTTAGTGGTATCTGCCGTAAAATACGAATCCGTACCTAACGCTGCGCGCCACAAAAGACGTCCGCGACATATTCTTACCGATCCTCCCGATGATATAACGGCAGCGAACGATCAGTACCAGCCTGTCTCTCCAGACAGAGCGTGTTCACGCCCACGCCCGCGTAACCACAGATCACGCCGCCGTGGTCTGGGGGTAAATTTCGCTCCCGCACACCAGACTAGGCCCCCCTCGGCATCGGCTCAAGCCTAGGTCCGTTCCCTCGGCGTGGAGCCCTTTAGTACGCTGTCCGCGCGATACAGTGACACAAAATTATACATCACTGCAACAACATTACGCATATCACCTCCACACACATGCACGCATATACACATGCAAGAGGAAGTGTGTTTATTTTTTTCCCTTATCAAACTGAAATAGTTTAGGAAATTATCCGATACGAAATATATATAAGAGTTGTTGAGGTATGTATGCTTGGTACACATATATGTTTCAACAACTCATATATGTATGAATAGTTAGTTAGCTTAGCTTAGTTTAGCTCAGATAGGTCGCGAATTGCATGTATCAGGCAACAACGCAAGCCGAGGTGTGCCGTGCACCCTTGAGCGAGTTGTCAAATAAAATTGGATGAGAGCCTTAAGCGCTCGCCTTAGTAGTCGTAGGTCAATAGCGTAATCAGTTCGAGAAAAAAAAAATACTTTTGAACTAGTCAAGTTAGCCAAAAATCACAAAAGACCTTTTTTGTAGAGCGTTAAGTTTGCTACAAAAATATTTTGCACGATTTTTTTGATATATTTGGAATCTATTCACCATTAAAAGTATATATAACTAAAGAAGACAGCCATAAGATTACAGTGTGATATTTAAAAGACTAGAAAAATAATATTAGGGGTACTATGTATAATCAAATTTTACTTACGGTACATCGGGACTGATGACAAGGGCCGGTGGTTTCATCTCCGCCACACTCTCTTCACCAACGACTTCTACTTTTCCAGAAGTAGAAGCTCGTCCTACTTCATTCGAAGCAGTACAGGTGTACACTCCAGCGTCGCGATGAGTCACAGCCGCTAGAGCCAGCTCGATCTGTCCGTCTCGATCGAGGGTCATGACTGCTCGTCGGCTCGGCCGGAGACGAACACCGTTTCGGTACCATGTTACACCAACTGAAGGGTATGCTTCGACAATGGCTGATATCCTCAGTTCTTCGCCTGTGAAAAATCAATGTTTATAGAATAAAAACGATGACACCATTTTAAATTTATTATAAAATGTACATTGAAATTAATTGTATATAAAAAAATAAATGCGTCTTCATTTTTTCAACATCTATATATTAATCAAATAATTATTTATAAAACATAGTTCTTTTTCATGTCTCTGTATGTGTTCTCTTAGTTCTTCCAAACTACGTCATGGATTTTGATATAATTTTTACTAACATTTATATATTTTCTTTCGGAAGGTTTTTATGTATAATACATGTACATTACGTTTATATAAAACTAGCAACTACCCGCGGCTCCGCACGCGCTTTAAAAAATGTATTAAAGAAATGTAAAATTGTGAGTGGGTGTGTACATTACAGAAATGCTTTTTAAAAAACATTTGTAACTACGACACACACGCCATCTACTGTAACATGTAACGTGTACATTAGATATATGAATACTAATAGTATATCAAATGGGATGGGATTTATTATCA
The DNA here is from genome assembly GCA_036509395.1 of Antheraea yamamai. Classification (NCBI taxonomy): domain Eukaryota; kingdom Metazoa; phylum Arthropoda; class Insecta; order Lepidoptera; family Saturniidae; genus Antheraea; species Antheraea yamamai. The sequence goes on along the minus strand of AP028424.1, from coordinate 535,721 downwards.
GCCACATACCTGGAACTGCAACCTACTATATAACACACTCAGTGCTCACTAACACTATATAATAAAGTAATGAAAATTATAAGCTATACATTATCGAACAATATATTTTAAATGTTTTATTATATAGATATAATACGCCCGTATTGTCGATATACTTACGTTATTCTTATACGTTGCTATAATCACTGAGTTATGTAGAAGCAAACGCGGTAAATAAAACAATATGGCCGTCAAATTGACTAAAAAGATGATATAATTCATACTACATACAAATATACGACTTTCAATTATGTATATTTATTCTTGTGTACCAATTCAAATAAAAAAAATCATTAAAATCGGTTCACAATTGCCAAAAATATCGATTAACATACATAAAAAAAAATACAGTACAACTGAACATAGTAACCTCCTCCTTTTTCGAAGTCGGTTAAAAACAAAGTCCTCTGGTCTGTCAGTTTATCTGTTAGCGATAAAGTCAAAAACTACAGATCGGATTTATATAATACGTAATAGATAACAAATAAAAAATTGCAAATAAAAGTAGAATAAACTTTTTGCATAGAAAAACAACATAAACTTTGAAAATGTTTGCGATAGAAATTTACCACGTTACCATGGTAACGTATATAATACTGTAGGTTAATCAACACCTACTAACGAGCTGGTAGGCTACGAGCCTTCGAAGGACCTAGGACTGTAGAGCCCTTTAGTGGCTTAGTTAACGTGATGGAGCCTTACGAAGTCTTCAGCACTTAATAAAACCGTTAATTAAGGCGCACGACGCGGAGACACTTAACTTTACTGCTTGCAGCCGAACACTCAGAAGCGTAATGTCCGTTTTAAATTCGACCGTTTGACATATCGAATAGGGATGCGCCCAGTGATATTATGTCGATGTCAATTTCGACGTTTGTTCAGTACTTCCGTCGGTTCCATCAGTTAGGCTTATGATTTTACATTATTATTGTAACTTAACCAGCAAGAAGTACCGAATGCGGAACAAATACTAATGCTAACGAAATCTCTCAAAAGGAAAAAAGTGCCCGATTTTGAAACATTCTTCATTCGTGCTCCGCTCCTATTGGTTTAGTGTGATGATATATAGCCTAAAGCCTTCCTCGATAAATGAGCTATCTAAAACCGAAAGATTTTCTCAAATCGGACCGGTAGTTCCTGAGATTATCGCGTTCAACCAAACAAACAAACAAACACACAAACTCTTCAGCTTTATATATTAGTATAGAGAAAACGCTGTGTATTCTAATGACAGGGAAAGAAGGGTTTTCGTTAGGTTATAATGCGACCTAGGAGATAAACACACTGCTAGGAAAAAGTACATATCAAAAATGCCTACAGACAATTGCCAGTTAGTATATCTATACTAATATTATAAAGCTGAAGAGTTTGTTTGTTTGGTTGAACGCTATGATCTCAGGAACTACCAGTCCGAATTGAGAAAACCCTTTTTAGATAGATCATTTATCAAGGAAGGCTTTAGGCTATATATCATCACGCTAAGAGAAGAGATAAACAGAGTACCAATGAAAAATGTTTAGATGTTTAGATGTTGAGATTTAGTTAGCGTTAGTGTTATATACGTTGGCATGGTAACGTGGCAAGTTTCTATCGCAAACATTATCAAAGTTTATTTTGTTTTCCTATGCAAAAAGTTTATACTACTTTTATTTCCAATTTTTTATTTGTTCTCTATTACGTATTATAAAAATAAAGTTTGTGTATGTACAATTAAAATAACAACTTTTTGATGAATGGATATGGCTACAAATGACCAAAAAATTTTTTTTTTATACTTTGTCTATATTTTTAGATTATTATATTTTCTCTGTTTGTTTGTTTGTTCCGGGTAATCTCCAAAACGGCTGGACCTATTTTAACGGGAATTTTACTTTTTACTGCCAGAAAGCCGAAATTGTAGCGGTTGACATATTCTATTTTATTTGTCCGCGGCTTCGTCCGCATTGCTATTTCCAAAATGGTTGGACCGATTTTCACGGGATATTCACTGGTAGATTGCAGACCTCATAAAAAGTAATTTAGGTTTTTTTCAGCCGCAGTGGAATATCTGAAATGCTTGAATTAATTTTCACGGGACTTTCACTGGCAGACAACTAACTAATGAGCTATTTTATTTTAAGGTAGTGGGCTCAGCAGACGTTGTCCCGCCCTGATAATAAAAAGAAAACCTTGACAAATTATACCTAAACCTTCCCCATGAACCGTTCTACCTACTGGTGAAAACGGCATAAAAATCCGTCCTGTAGTTTTTGACTTTATCGCGAACAGATAAACAGACAGATCAGAGGACTTTGTTTTACACTATGTAGTGATGAACTGTTACCTATGCATTCGTTCGTGTGAAATTGATCAAAAATAATTTGTTTACTGTAAACAAGCGCGTGAGACGTGCCCTGTACTGGACTCCAAGAATAAATGTATGTAATTTGAATTATATTATCATTTTGGTCAATTAGGCGGCCATTTTGTTTTATTTACCACGTTTGCACCTACATAACTCAGTTATTTTTTTTCTCGAGCTGACTATGCTATTAGCTTTGTGGCATTTACGGCTTCATCGAACTGCTATACATAACTCAGTGATTATAGCAACGTATAAGAATAACACAATTATATTGACAATATGGGCATGTTATATCTATATAATAAACAATTTAACACAAATTGTTCGATAATGTATAGTTTAAAATTTTCATTACCTACTTTCTTATATAGTGTTAGTGAGCATCGAGGGTGGTATATAGTAGGTTAAAGTTCCAGGTATGCTGCTGATGATAAATCCCATCCCATTCGATATACTATTCGTATTCACATATCTAATGTACACGTAACATAATACAGTAGATGGCTTGCGTGTCGTAGTTACAAATGTTTTTGAAAAAGCATTTCTGTAATGTACACACCTACTTACAATTTTACATTTCTTTAATACATTTAAAAAAAAGACGTGCGGAGCTGCGGGGGACAGCTAGTAATATATATATAACAGTTGTCGTAGCTGCTGTCACACACAGGATACCACCGTAGAACAACAAACAAATAGGTAATTTATACTAATATTATAAAGAGGTAAAGTTTGTGGGTTTGTGAGTTTGTGAGTTTGTGACGTTGTGACGTTGTGGCGTTGTAAGGGGTAATCTCAGGAACTACTAGTTCGATTTAAATAATTCTTTCAGTGTTATATAGCTCATTCATTAAGAATGGTTATAGGCTATATATAATCACGCTATGGCCAATAGGAGCGGAGCACAGATGAAAAATGTTTCAAAATCGAGATGTTTTTTTCTTTTTGAGAGCGTCTGCTGTGTGTCAGCGTTAGCCCAGAGTAGTAACTATTACTACGCGGACGAAGTCGCGGGCAGGGGCTATAATCTATATACTAATATTATAAAGAAGTAAAGTTTGTGAGTTTGTGACGTTGTAGGGGGTAATCTCAGGAACTACTAAACCGATTTTGAAAATTATTTCGCCAATATAAAGCCACGTTATTTATGAGTGTCATAGGCTACATATTATCACGCTGAGACCAATATGAGCGGAGCAACAATGAAAAATGTTTTAAAATCGGGGTATTTTTTCCTTTTGAGAGCTTCCGCTGTGTCATAGCCCAAAATAACTATTCCACGCGTGCAAAGTCGCGGGCAGAAGCTATTAACTAATTACATTATCTATAATCTATACTAATATTATAAAGAGGTAAAGTTTGTGAGGTTGTAAGGGGTAATATCTGGAGAGTCGGAGAAAAATGGTCGAACGAAAACGTTTCTTACGAACGCTGCCTTAATTATGAGATATATATGATTGAGTTCTAGAGAAAAGTTGTAGCTTGATAATGCCTATTACTGCCCAACGAAGTGGGCACGGATCGGCTAGTTTATTTATATTTCCGAACGATAACTTAAAATACCCATTTTTATATTTTACATATTGATAAAAGATAATTAATAATTTTGATCAATATAGTAATAATCCATATACAAATATATATTCTAGTTTAATTAAATATTAAATATAGAAAAAATTGAAATATATAACATATCATTATGATATATGTCTTGTTATAAGGCATAGAATGAAAAATACGAGCAACAAAAAAGACGCAAATAAAAAAGGAAGCAAAAGATTGTATTGCACTTCAGTGATGGATCTCCTTATAGGGCTATACTAAATGATATTACGGGAAAATGAGAATGCAAGTTTCAAAATGTCGCAGAGTAGCACACGATAACAGTTTAGTTTTTCTCTTAAAATACTTTAGAGATAATAAGTATTTCAACGACTAATATACTGAAAACTTGCATAGTTCATTCAGTGCGAAACAAGACGTATTAAAGGAAAAATGCATCAATCGCAAAACGTCGGGGTTATAAAGCGAACCGGGCGCGTCGGGCGCCGCCAACCCCATTCCCCACCTCCAGCAAAACCTCCCAACCCCACCTCAGCTCAACTTCCAATACAAAAATCTAGGACAACCCGCAGTGCGCATGTGCTGGCTACAAAACCGTAGCTCAGTTTTTTCAATATCCTTGTAGGGCCCATTAGCTCAGAGGTTAGAGCTTCGTGCTAATAACGCGGATGTCGCGGGTTCGAATCCCGCATGGGCCAATTACTTTTTAGGTTCACTATATGAACTAATAATAATCCTCTATAGATAAAAAAAATTGTATATTCATATTTTGGAGTTTGATAAACTTAAATATTCTTTCACTGATCATAACAATTTACATATGTACTTAATTTTATTTAAAATATAGTACAACATAAATAATATTAAAATAAAGATGTCATAATTAGCACATCACAATAGCACAACACACACATAAGCGCTAGAGTGTATCCTTTGGCATTATTAATTTAATTTAGAAATGATTATATATGGAAAAATGTTAACATCAGTTCAACAATGTTTTGTAGTAATGGAGCTTTGTTATAAATAATAAAAACAATCTTTCGTCTCTATTACTTACACCGATAACACATTCAGTATACGTACTGTTCTAAACACTATCGTATAAAAATATTAATAGCTAGAGGACGCCCGCGGCTCCGCCCGCGCTTTTTAAAGTGTAATTAAAGAAATGTAAAATTGTAATCATATGTATAATTACAGAAATGCTACGATAACTGATACGAACAAAGAGACATTAATTTTATACATTAAACATGTAAATAATAACAGTGTGCCGAATGGAATTTGCCATCTGCTACATATTTTGAGCTTTTTCTTTATCTAGTGACATTACTCGTTGCTCGCTTACACTATATGTGAAACTACAAATTTCTATTAATTATGTGTTGCAAATACCAATAATTAACATCGCCTTTTATCTACCCTTTTTTGTTAGAAATATTGTATGATCATAGCGCAAATCTCGTCGGTGTCTCAATCAAATAAATAAGTTTATATATTTTTATTTAATTACAAAAATTCTTTCAAGATGTAGTTGTTGAGAAGTAATGTCGTTGCGTACATTATCTTTGTTCTTACCCGGCCGCTCCCGCGAGCATTCCCTCAATTAGCGAACTACGTAGTTCTCATTACAATATAGGGTTACCAAATAATGACAAACACAAAAATCGATGTCAGTGTATATAATTACAATAAATAATTTTTAAAAATTTGTCGAAGGTAACGTACATTTCATAAGTTATATGTTTGCTGGTCCACAAGAAGTTATATTTAACAACTCTTAGAGTAACGTGTTTATGATTAACGTGTTATTAGAAAGGCCTTTGGTTACTTGAAAATTACTATTAATGTCTTTTCAATAACTATTGATTACCGAGTTAAATATGTAGACGCGAGCGTGATAAATAAAACAAAATGGTAACCAAATTTACCAGAAAGACAATATAATTCAAACTATACACATATATACCCAATGTATATATATTTCAATAATATTTATAAAGCTGTGCCCGAGAATCCTCCCATGTGGAACCTAATATTAAAAAAAACAGTTACTAATTAATAGAATCATCTGAATGAAATCTACTTTTCTCTCGTACTTAAGTCGCGTTATCATTAAATCATCATTACATAGTATAAAACAAAGTCCCCTACCGCGTCTGACTGTCTGTCTGTTCGCGATAAACTCAAAAAATACTAAACGAATTTGCATGCGGTTTTCACCAGTACATAGAGTGATTCATGAGGAAGGTTTTAGTATATAATTTGTTAAGGATTTTTTTTTAATCAGGGCGGGATAACGTCCACCCGGCCCGCTAGTTTAAAATAACTTTCGATAGAGTAAACCGGTTTCAATCAAACCAAGACTAAATGTTACTCCAGGAAATGTTTTATAATTATCTTGAGGTTAGATTTTATCGTGAACGCGGTACTTCAGCAGTGATGCTTGTTCAAACAAACAGACAGACAGACATTTCTAAAAATGATTGAAATGCATTTTATTACTTGTTCCTAGTCACCAGCAACAATTTTTATTCGTAAAAATCTAGACAGTTCAGATACATTAAATTTACATTCTTATTATATAAAAGAAAAAAGACTAGCTGACCCGCGCAACTGCGTCTGCAATAAATCGGTTACTACAGACTTCAATTGTATTCTTAAACCAGAAAAATCTTAAAAAACTTAAAACCTTGAATTACTCTTAAATGTCTTCTCGTTTGTGTTTTCTTACAAATAAGATATACATATATACGAATGTGATATATGTGTAAAACATGTTCTAGATGTTATACTGGTATATAAACCAAACCAAACCATATCAAATTTCGTCCAAATCCGTCCAATACTTTTCGCGTGTAAACGACAGACAGACAGGCAAAAATTTCAAAAACTATCGCAATAACTGTCGTTGATTGTAAGCCCCCGCCAAGTATATTTTCTTTAAAATATTGAATGTACAGATTTCGTACCGTTAGCCTTTTATTATATGTATAGATATCTGTTACCCATAACTCTGTCCGCGTGGAATTTAGTAAAACACTTTGTTTAATAAAAAGCTGTTATTTTGACATTACAAACAGGCTCTTCAGTTTTATTTATTTGTATAGATTATAGTATTTTTTATTTATTATTTTATATTGTCGACTTTCTTAGGAGCGGTATTGGAGGGGATTTCAAATTCTCAATCTATTTATACAAAAAACAAAAATTGAACGTAAATGAAATTTTACACACACATTTCATATCAATCATGTTATTTTATTTTTATTTTATTTTATTTATTTAGGAAAACTTACAGCTAATACTAATGAAATAACAAATAAATAACGTACAAATACAAAACGGACAGACACGTGAATACTCTCATAAGTGAGTAATGGATCCGTCAGGATTGATTTTACCCGATTCAACACTTTATTTCCGTTGACACTAAAACCATTTCAACCGCGGCGTCGGATAACTGGACTGTACGGGCTTGCTAATGCAGAATGTCACTACTCTGTCGACACATTTTATTGACTGTTAACAAATGAACAAATAACATTGCAATGTAATTAACGAACAACCGCCGGCAGCGTCGTCCACGTTCAATTACAATACAAAACATAATAAATTATAACGTAACGTCACCTAGTGACGGATTACAATGAAAGCCAACCTACACAGTATTACGAAGTTTTATAGTATACGAATATACTTTATTATAAGTAAAGACAATTTTTGAGGAGAAAACTTCTTTAGGCGCGTTGGGCGGTATTTTTGGCAGGAGATAAATGTATAATTTCGCGTCATAACATGCAACGTAAACCAGATCGGCCGTATTGTGTCAGATTAGCGATGCGTAGTATAGGAGCCTGTGTACATGTAATATTGATATTTTGCAGCTCATCATGCGTCTAATAGATTAATAGACTTTATAAAAATGTATATAATTATCGCTTCGAGTGCCAATAGATATGAAAACTACACTAATGTTAATAATTTCGATAAACAAATTCTGAAATTTAAATATTCTCATTGACGATATAATTAATATGAAATATTAAAAGAGAAAACATTTATTACATTGTTTTGAATTTTCACTTCTGTCGGCACTCCTTATGGCTGTCTCGACTTTTTTAACATATGTTTTTACTTAGTGATGCATGTTTATTCAATGTTACTTGAATTTTAATTTGTGGAAAAATAATTAAAATACTGTATAAAATAATCTCCGCACGATACATAGAAAGATTCTTGTATTAAAATAAACCTTACACTTATTGTAAATTAACTGTCAGTAAGTTCTCTAATCGCTGTGAGGTTGCTTACAAATAATTGAATTTACCAAGGCCCAGTCGGCATATTATACAAGTACCTGTGCAGAATACTGATCAGATTTTAATACACGAACCTTAAATACTTGCTGAAAAGAAATGTTACTGGTAGCGTTTTAATACTTAGTAAGCGTACGTGTGCCCGATACCTAACAGCCGTGCCGTTTTTCTGGTATCGGAGTCAGAATGATTACGAAAGAAATAGGTTACTCTTCCCTTTCGACTAGATTCAATGGGTAAGACCAATCTGCGATAGTTTGAATCGGCCTATCATTTTGCTGTAATCGTGTTATTACATTAACAATAACTCATAAAATCATAGACAATCTTCGTTTCAGGAATCTCGCAATAATCAGAAGCACTAATCATAATCATTTTCTTATCTAAACTGAGAAATGAAATGAATTTGACAAAAATTAAGACAACTGAAAAAAGATAAAACGTTTACCATATTTGCTTATCACAAACTGATGTAAAACCTAACAATCAACATACTAAATAACAACACAACAGTTGGTAGAACAAGCACTATAAAAAAGAAACAATGACAATAAAATTTTCCTAACTCTTTGTGCATATAGCGTATAGAATTCGTTAATCACTGGCAGGTATATTGTTTAAGAACACAGGATAGCTGACTTCTATAAGTTTTAGTGTATATCCCTGATTTCAAACGAAGCCTGACGAGGCGTTTAAAAGGTTTTTCTTGAAAAAAGCAATAAAATAAATGTTAGGGCACTCTTGCTGTTCCGCACAGTTCAATCATAGAAAAAAACTATTACGTACTACGAAGGATAGACACAAACGCATTTTATTGTCTGAATAGCAAGCACCTGTTTCCATTACGATGTAGCATACAATAGTATTCGCCTGAGACATATTATATATGATATAGTGGGAGCATCCAGCAGTCGGAACATTCAGCAGTCGGAATTAACACATAAATAGTAACGCATATTTTATTTCTGAATCTTAGGAAGATTCGAATTATCAATGGCGCCATCTATTATTTTCTATGATAATCAATACTGGCAATGTATTGTTAATGCACTTCTATGTAATTATTCTTAATATGTTTCATTCTAAATTATTGAGTAATTTAGGTTAGATTAAACTGTTCATAACTTCTAAGAATTCCACATGTTTATTCACATAAGCACTGATAGAAGTCACTTAATAAACCGGTGTCACGCCATACTCGACGCGTGACACCATCTTAAGAAAATGTGCGTCGTACGATAACATTTCTAACTTGATTTGATTCTTGATTTAAAGCAGACCTAAATTAGTGTCACGATAATTAAAATCGGACTTATGAAATTGTAATAGAAATATTCTAGATTTAAGTAACATTTAGAACCTTTTGTTATTTATTAAAACCGGTAATACAGTTTATGTGCAGTCGAGATAGAATATTGCTATTTAAAATGAATAACAATGTAAATAAAACATTGGCATTGCACTATGTTATTAGTATTACTTTGTAATTACTAGAATAATTGTCGATCTAAAATAAGTTTTATAGCAAATAATGATTTGTAAAGTACTTCGGTTGTTACAACGGTGAATTATTTTAAGATAATTAATGATAACTTAATTAATCAATGTATCATGTTAAAATCGTTATTTATTTATAATTAGAATTGTTAGCGAACATAAAGTGTAGCTATGTACAAAATCGTAGATTAAGTCTGTGGCGTAGCTAAGAGGGGGCGGCGGGTGCGGCCCGCCCTAAAGGGGTGATACCCGAGCCCGACTATGACCATCAGTTGTAGTTCTTTCTACCTATAAAAAATCGTAAATCTGTGGCAGAGAGCATAACTGCCACTAATAAAAGTATCTATTATAATATCGTACCACGAGCATAATAAATTTATATTTAGAAAAAAAACAATGTGCACACTGTCAATCGATCTGGGATTCCCCAAAATTGAATACCCCGTTCGCGCATAACCAACGCTAGTCAGGGGATTCCCTCGATATAGCGCTCGTCACTTGTATTGTGGATTGGGCCATTTCTTTTGTTTCCGACCGCATTCATTTCAATATTCTCTTACGTGAACGTGTGAGCGTCTAGTGCAAAGTGTTTGTTAATTATTAGATATTATTATAAACAACATTTTTTGTATAAAAACCGATTTAATATAGTCGATTCTTGAAGAAAATAAACAAGGTAAGTGAAGTATTTTTGTTATTACAGGTAATACTTACATTTTTAATTCATTTAGTATCTAATAGCAGTATCTTAGATTATTTTGAAAACCCCTTCAATTATTTTATTCTCTTTTAATTACTGTGTATTTTAAAACTATATTATTGAGCCATCCTAAATGATAAATAGGTACCTACAGAAGGTATATTAGACGGATTGCAGTAATATTTTTTTGTTTAGCCTGGGCTAGTATTACTATCTACTAATTTGTATTTATTTATTAAAATAGGTTTTTAAAGGCTTTGCTGGCGTAAAAAGATTTTATTTATATTTCTACACGTTTTACGATATTACTACTTACTATATACTTATTTATTATTTACTTACTTATTATTTTCCGATCTAATAGCAATGGGATTTGTTTACAAAAACGGAATACATTAAGTTTAGATTTTTGATTGAAAGTAATCATAATCATATCATACAACTTCGCGTACGTTGATTTGGCTCAGAGATGAGTAGCTCGAGCACTCGTGGCACGGATATCACAATCAACGGTGGAGTATTTAACTAGTATTTTTCTAATAATACTTAAATACATATTTACACCCAGACGCAGGATTGTTAATTTATATTAAAATATATTTCACAAAGCTAGTTACGTAACGTGTAAGTGTTTATTTACTGTTATAATTAGTTTATAAAATCAACGTATCACTTACTAATAATATTTTTAGAATACCCAGAACGAAATATGCCTCGGGGAATTCATACTTCGAAAAGAGAAAGCGGGTTTCAACAGAGAAAAGCCAAAAAGGCTAAAATGCAGAATACAGAATCAATGAAGACGACCCAGGACCTTGACGGAATCAAAATAAATAATGAAAATGACGCCGTTAATGCTACTTTCTGAGATAGCATTAGCTTCGAAGAATCAGTTCAACACTTGAGAGATGTTTCACATTGGAGTTTACCGGTACCTGATAATATTCGCATTGACATAATAAAAAAGGCACTGAACATTTCCAGAACAAAGAAGGACCGTTTCCTACTGTGATTAAAGGTGATTCTCGTCATCTTTCACAGGAATGGTTTTATAAACAGATGCCTAGTGGTGAAAATATTCTACGATCATGGATGGTATTTTCTCCTATATCAAATAACCTGTTCTGTTTTTGCCGTCGTTTATTTGCTGTCAGTAACATACACACAACATTTATAACTGGATATCAGAAGTGGTGGAAACTAAATCCTAAAGTATTGGACCATGAAACTTCATGTGAACATTTAGAAAATTTCGAAAAGTGGTAAACTTTGGAAATTAGATTAAAATCTCACACCACAATAGATGATGCAACCTTGCAATTAATGGATACGGAAAAACAGAAGTGGAAAAATCTTTTATCTAGATTATTAGATATAACATTGTTTTTGGCTAAACAAAACCTAGCATGTCGTGGACATGATGAAACCCAAGGGTCGTCTCTAATAAAGGTAATTTCTTAGAACTATTTAAACTGCTGTCAAAGTATGATGCAGTACTCAAAGAACATATACTATATTTGACGCAGGAAAAATCACCTAAAGTAACATATTTATCGCCAGAAATACAAAATGAGTTCATAAATGTTTTAGCTAATCATGTAAAATGTCAGCTTGTCAACGAAATTAAATCGGCCAAATATTTCGGAATCATGTTTGATAGCACACCTGACGTTTCACATGTCGATCAAATGTCTGAAGTGATTCGTTATGTAAAAAATAATAATAGAAAAGTAGAAGTCAAAGAAGTATTCTTAGGATTCTTTCCTTTACATGGAAAAAAAGCAGCTGATTTAAGCGCTGAAATACTAAAGAAGCTTGAAAACGATGGCTTAGATATTATAATGTGTCGTTCTCAAGGTTATGATAATGCTGCAGTTATGAGTGGTATACACGGAGGAGTGCAAGCTATTATAAAAGAAAAAAAAATAAAGCAATTTTTATTGGGTGTATAGATCATTCAATTAACTTATGCGGCCAACATTCGTTCGCACAAAATGTGACTTGTGTTACATTTTTCGGAGCAGTGGAAACAATATTTAACTTTTTTTCAACTTCCACAAGCCGTTGGGAAGTGCTCCTCAATCACAGCAAAGCATCTGTTAAAAGACTTTCTGAACTTCTGTTTGGCTGAAAATTTTGATGGGATAATATCTGCAATTGAGGAACTATGTGACCAAGACGTAAATTTAGAAACTAGAGATGCTGCACAAAATCTTATGCCTGCTGTGTGCAATTTCTCATTTCTTTGTTTTCTTTTCTTTTGGAATGATGTGCTAAGGGAAGTGAACAATGCTCAGATTGCATTACAAAGTAAAGGTTTATATGTTGATGAAATAATCATAAAACTAGAAGCACTTTGTCTATTCATTGGAGAGAAACGGTTGCATCTAGCAGAAGAGGCAATAGCTTTTGCTGTACAAAAATCGGAAAAATAGAACATTTCGATGGAACGACGAATTCGTCGCAAGAAACGCATGCCCGGTGAGTTAGCATCGTCCACCGATGCTGGACTTACACTTAGAGCGGAACTTCAAAAGGCCATGTTAGAATGTCTTGACAGATTCAATATTGAACCCGAAACAAGAGTAAAGTCCATTAAAGACGTAGCTTCATTGTTTGAGGTTGTGCAGTCAAAGACCTTGCTTTCGGCAAACACTGAACAGTTAAAATTTGCTATATCAAAATTTACTAACTTTTACGATGAAGTATCAGAAACAGAACTCCTTTTAGAAATACCAAGATTGTGAAGACATTTAAAAGCGGCTAATATTACTGTCTCTAATTGAGTGACACTGGACTTTTTGAAATTTATTGTGGAATGGGATTTTACAGAATCTCTTCCGAATCTAACGGTCGCACTAAAGTTATTTATAACAATATGCGCATCAGTTGCTTCATGTGAGAGAAGTTTCAGCAAATTAAAATTAATTAAAAATTACTTGCGGTCTACAATGACTGAAACCAGATTAAACAATCTTGGTATTTTAACGATAGAACATGAAGCAACACAAAATATAAATTTTGAAGACGTGATTTCGGAGTTCGCTAGTGTCAAAGCTAGAAGGAAGAAATTTTAATTTTTAACAAAGTAATTTGTTTCACATAATATTCAGATATTTGTAATAGGTACTCGTATTTTAATAAAACGTAAATGATTATAACTTTTTTTATTTTAACAGTTTCGATTGAGTTTTGGGGTGACACCTATAAAATTCGCCCCGGGTGCCACCTATGCTAGCTACGCCACTGGATTAAGTACTTCGTTAAACTAAGACTTCCTTCACTTGGGTTGTCGGTAGGTGAAGGAAGGCGATTCCTTTATAAGAGGTTGTGCAAGATTCATTCATTATTCATTATTGTTTCGAGTTCGTGAGATCTATCGTTATTGTCGCTAAGTGATAATTATTGTCTCTGAGAGCGTTGTCTTTGAGATTATTGTAAAAGCATTAAAGAACAAGAATCGAAGCAGTCGTCGTTTCATTTCATAGTGCCATTCGTGTTGTGAAAAACATACAAATGGAGGACGATGCTCTCTATAGGCTCTACCTTTATACTCTGACATATATACTATTGACGGTCGTAGACGACATGCTAACTCAATATCGTACGAAGGCACATATTGGCCGTTTTACAGTACGGCATTCAGGTTAATTTTCAAAGCGTCTGTACAAATTGCGCTCCGAGATATTTGGTTCTGGAAATTTAACTTCCCTTCAGCGCTTCTCTTGACCGATTCTAACTTTTGTATTTTATTTACATACAATAATGGAAATACTATTCTCATATTTCGAGACTCTCGCGACCGCAGCCGGAATTAAACTATATATACATATATATTTTCTTTTTAATTATTTTGTCAGGTTTTAGCCTGACACTGTTTCAGATAGTTTGTTTTGTTTACACTTGACTCATTAATGTTTGAGGTATTAATTAAACCTTTTATCTATGACAGACTTATTTATTATTCAAAAAATCTATATTAATATTCAGGTTTCCCAACTTTAGATTTAAATTGTTTTTTATTTAATCTTACAGTTGTTCGACTATATTATGGTTTTGCAGTGTATTGACTTTTGTTCGTGTGATATCGTTTGTTTTCCTCATTTTTCACAAAGTTAGCTTTGGCTTTTCAAAGAATTAAAAAAAAATCGTCATCGGTTTGGGAAGTATTCCCAAAATAACACTAGGTAGTATAACACATTAATGATTTCATTATCTATGAAATCACCATTACTTTATTAAACGTATGGGAAATGTAAATGCTTACGTATGATTTCTAGAATATAACCACCGCATCATCGACTGGTGACCCATTCGCGTAGAGTTCAGAGAGATGTTATTTTAAAATCTTATATTAATATGTATATTTTAATTTAAACTTTCGTTTTTATTCAATTTTGACGATATTATGCGCAAGCCCGAACTCACGTCTAAATCTAGAACGGGTAAAAAGGTTGACGATGACTGTAAGCCGTTTTATAAATAACTACCTGAGCCCGCGACTTTACCCGCATTCAACTAATGCAAAAAACAGCCTTTCGTTCGCTGTTTCTTAGATATTATATATACATATACATTTTATAATATCCTGTTTTTGTAAGAGATTTAATTGCATTTATTTACGTACTCTTACTCTCGTACTTAAGTCGCGTCATTAAAATAACAATAACTTTTGACACAGTAACCCGATTCTAATGAAACCAAGACTAAATATTAGGTACTTGAGGATGTGATTTATGATTTTATTGGTGATGTTATATCTTGGTGAGGTTTTATCGTGAACGCAGTACATTAGCAGTGATACGTGTTCAAACAAACAGACAGGCAGATAGATAGAGAGAGGGTTTTAAAAATGTATTTTATTAATTATTCCTAGACACCTGCAGCACTTTTTTTCACAATAATCTAAAAAGTACAGACACTTTAGATTTACATTCTTTCACATGTAGATATAAATTAATTATTAAACTGGCGCCTTTCAAGAACAGATACCTGATATTGATGATTAAAATGACGTCACAGATAAACAATTATTTTAATATAATAAGTAAAAGATAGAAGTGATCATTCTGATTTATGCTTAGAAGATATCGAAGAGATCCAACGCGGAAGTTATTGTAGGCATTTAAAAAAGTATAATTCTGTAGTACATTGTTCTGATGTATCTCATAAAGTTTAACACGCTTTGCGTTAAAGGTTAAAAATGTTGTTCTTAAGATTTATTCGAATACACCGACTTTTAGTGAATTTGATATTAATATAGAATACATATACGTATAAATATATCTGAAGATAGTCTCTATATTATATATTATTATAGTGGTAACGTAACAAAATCTCGTGTACTTCCGTTCTGCCGCTAATTGTCGGAGGTTTGTATTCATAGAAACGTAACAATTACAACTCACCTTTAGACACCCTGTAAAGTGGTTCGAGTCCGCAACAAAACTCAGGAGCAACGTAGGCCCGAATGCCCTTATCTACGACGAGACTACATCGACAAGTGACCGCTCCGCTGGTGTTTCGCGCCATAGCCTCGTACACACCACCATCGTCCAAGGAAGTCGGTGCTATTTCCAACGTATGGAAGTATTCATCTTGATATTTACTATGTCGACCTACAATTGAAAGAATTGTTTATTATTCTTCAACCTTCATTTTCAGACATTCTTCAGATGTTCAATAAGGATATACCCGAAAATAGAATCACTCTAAGCGTAAGTGAGGTAATTAACTCGTAAGTAATACAACTAACGTAACGGAACTTACAGTCATACGTGATCTCTTCGCCGTCCTTATACCAAGTGAGTGTTGGGGAAGGACTCCCTATGACCTGACAGGTAAGTCGAACTGGGTAAGTGGCCTGCACGCGCCTGTCGCGAAGTCGCATTGTAAACTGCGGTGGGTATTCGCCCTCAACTTCTGTTGATCTTTCGCTGCAAGATGGTCAAAGAATTAAAGCAAATTATATGAAATGTAGGAGAGTCAGTCAATAAATATTACATAGGAAAACTGATAAATTGAAATAAGTATTAGAAAAGAAGAAGACACCTATTATAATATAAAGAAACATATTATGAGGCGACATTTTCATAAGAATGTAAAAGCTCCATATCGATACATATATAATAATTCCGTTTTTACAAGTGTAAACTCTGATCGATACACTATTGAATCGAAAGGTAGTGTGTAAAAATAATAAAAGAGAAAACGTTAATTTGAACTCACCGCTTGAGTTTAGCGTCGGCTTCCCATATCAGTCTGTCCGTTACCACTGCGAGTCTAGCGTATGTCGACGCACGTCCGTTGACATTACTAGCTTCACAACTATAACGACCATCGTCCTCAATATCGACATCCTTTATGGTCAAACGACAGTCAAAGCCGTTGTAAGAGGTCTTCATTCGGTCGTCTTCGTCTATGTCATGGCCATTCTTCATCCAAATTACCTCTGGCACCGGTTTCCCTTTTACACTGCAACTTAGACTGGCTGTCTCGCCAGCTAAAACTTTTAATTGTCCCGGCAAAATTTCCACAAATTCCGGTCTGTTGCCGGCTAAACCGATGCCGATTGGGTTCGAGGTCTGAACGGACTCGCCCCAGCCGTATCTGTTGCGCGGAGTCACTCGGAAATGGTACTCTTCGCCCTGTTTCAAATTGAAAACGTCGAAAGAATTCAGTGGTGTAATTCCGAGCTCCACCCAACGCGCGCCGCCATCCTTCCCTATGAGCCAAGATTCTACTTTGTAAGCGAGAACGGCTGCGGTAGCTCCAGGATCTGGTTTCGGCCAAGCTATTGAGACCCAATTGTTCCCGCCGTCGACGACGCTCGGTTCACTCGGGATTCGCTCGGGCACGGCTATAATCAAACATGACATTTATTAGAAACGCGACAATGACCCCTCGATAGATTTTTGACTGATTGCCAATCGGTAGTGCCAAACCATTTTACATCGACAGCTGTACGGGTTTTGTGCCATTTATTCGAAGGCTGTACGTGTCTGTTGTCTTTAATCTAATTATTATTCAAACTATAAAATACGTTTGGAAATAAACTTACATTTATATTTTCTTTCAGTAGATGTTAATGTGTTATCATCTAGAGGATACGTCCAATCTGATACGAGATTCACAGAGGAAGCCCTTTGCCTCACCTGTACAGTAAATCCCAACAATATATAAAATTATTAAAGATATATTTCAGTGAAAACCAAATGATGGCTCCTTAAAAAAATAATACTCATTATTCCAATCACCAATATTTTAAATAAATGATTTGACATTTTTTTCATTAAGTGAATCTATTATTTTATGTGTGGCAGCAATGTTAGCAATAATTATTCTAGATTATAATACGCGAACGTGGGTACTTTATTATCTAACACTTAGTATTTTCTATCTGTATAAAAACTATATTAGAGATTGATAAACTTAAAACATAAACATAAATAAACACGATGCGACCAATCCTAGCGCATCTAAGTGAGTTTGCATGAATAACGTTTTTATGCTATTGATCTTACAAAAGTTTTACCACTATGTGATATTAGGCCATATTTTATTCTTATTAAATTTAATATTGTAATTTAACGCAGGCGAAGTTGTCCGTAGTTGTTATTATATGATACATAAAATGAAATATGAATATTGGTGGAATTGCTATTTATTTTATGCATATACTAGTTTATTTAGAATATGTTAACTATCTTTTTTTTCTTGCATCTACTTTAATAAAGAAAAAATCATAGTGTCATATATTTTACGACTTAACAGAGTAGAATATACAAGCTATGAGCTCTTACCACAACTGTTATGAAAGCTCTGTCACAACCGTAAGTATTCCTCACTAGGATACAGTAAGTTCCTGCATCAGATACAACAGACCTCTTCACAGTAAACTTTACGTAATCGTCGGATGTCATCTTGCATACACGTTGGTTATTCGTGATATCCCGAATGCCCTTCATGAACGTCACTATGAAAAAAAAGTAAATTAATGCCTGAGATCTAAGTTACTATATATTACACAACTATTACATTAACAATTGCTATATTCAAGGTTTTAAAACAAAGTATTTTAATTCAATCATTTCCCTTGTTATAATTACTAGAGAACGGATTATATACAACGTAAAATTTTTAAATTATGTGGACCAATATGAAAAAATGTCAAATAAAAAAAGAATATAGTCTTTTTATTTATTTTTATTCCAAATCAGCATACAACTGGTAAGTAATATAATATATCGATATTTGATTAGTAAAAATTAAAATATTTCGTTACTTTTGTAAGCATAAACAATAAGGTTCCATATGTTCAATAGGTCGATAAACCGTTCAAAGAAACAAACGGTATCGTCCGCTTCTGTTTCGCATGAGTTTATCTTTTGCTGGCCTCGTAAT
This sequence comes from Antheraea yamamai, assembly GCA_036509395.1. NCBI lineage: Eukaryota > Metazoa > Arthropoda > Insecta > Lepidoptera > Saturniidae > Antheraea > Antheraea yamamai. The sequence goes on along the minus strand of AP028424.1, from coordinate 516,853 downwards.
CATTTTTATTTGCTAATTAATAGTGCATTCTATTAATAAGTAGATAGCTTATCTAATTAGTTTATTAAAATAAACTTACTTTTTGGTTTAGGTTCCCCTTGAACTCTAAATGAAATATTAATGTCTTCACCAACGGAAATGAGTATGTCTTTTTCAGGACGCCCCACGATCCTAGCCGGTTTTCCTCCAAGTTCATTGGGTTGAACTACAGTTATTGCGGCGTTCATATCAATATTACCCTGGGTACTCCACGCTCTGCACGTGTATAACCCTGTTTCCTTCTCGGTAACATCAGAAAGAGCTAAAGTGTAAAGGCCATGTTCCACAAATGTTCTAACATTTCGATGTGTTTCGTTTACAGAATGTCCTTCCCGAAGCCATTCAACTCTCGTTGGAGATCCTCGTATCTCAACTTGCAAACCTATCGTACCACCTTCCGCTACTCGGTAATCAGTTAGAACATTAGTGAAGTGTGGACGTCGTGATTCTAATGATTTTCTGTTGATCCTTGTCTTCTCGATAGTTGTTAAATTTGGACTTAAACGACTTTCATTGCCTGCAAGTAAAGTATAAACGAAATAAATTCACACATGGTTTATTTCATCATCAAATGGTTTATTTTTATCTTTATTTTAACTGACCTGTGAAGTTGACGACATGTGATATCTTATCTGACCATACGGAATTTTCTGCTTTGCAAGTATAATTTCCGCTATCGTCAGGAGATGGATTGCTGATGACCAGCTTACATACTCCATCAGCCAGATAGAAAGCTTGAAAACGATCATTACCAATTATGGGCTGTTCATCTTTAAACCAAGTAATGGTCGGAAGAGGCTGACCACGAATACGGCATTCCAAAATCAACTCATTTTCAGCTAGATGATAAGCATCTGCAATTTATTTAATCATTAAGTTAAATATTTTGTAACTGCATTATATGAAATAGTTGATTTATTACGTACCTCTAATTGAACGAGTGAAAGTAGGAGGAATAGGAGTTGACTCAAAACTAGGATATACCTTTAAATTTGCGGAGGTACTGACAGATCCATTCTCATTTTCCACTGTACAAGTATACTCGGCAGAGTCGGTTGGAACGGCATTTAAAACTTCTAAAGTAATTAGACCATCAACAAACTTTGTTCTATATTTCAATTTACACGACAAAGGTGAGCCATTTCTATACCATGTCACTGTTGGATCGGTTGATGATAGAACGCTGCAAGTTAACTTAACACGGGACCCTTCCACAGCCGTTCTGTCTGTCAGATATGTTGAAAAAATAGGCTTACGGTTTAGATCGCGTGAACCAGCTCGTTTCTCAGAGATAACGCTCCTGGCTTCACTTAACGCTTTGGGTTGGATTCTCATTTCAGACTTCCTGTCGACTGACTCACTGCTTCTACTTAAATCAGAATATGGAGGCAAAGAAGAACGCAGCTGGGCATCCAAAACTAACTTCTGTGCTTTATAGATAGTAGTATTTTTTGACAAATTTCCAAGCTCTAAGCGATCTCTACTTTTCTCGTAGTCATAAGTGTTCTCTCTATATCCCGAAGGACGTTCAAATTCCATCGTGTAGTCTTTATGTGTATGATCAACAAATATCAGTATTTCATTGTCATCAGTTTGTCGACGACTTGAGGGGTCATATTGGTATTCCTTTATGTAATGACAATTATTAATGATGTCTGTAACATTTTTATTATCTTGTAAATATTTTAACCTTTCATTTTCACTATAACTTTCTGTTTTGGCGGCATCTTTAACGCATAATTCTTCTTTTTTAAATTTCTCTTCATCTTTTTGTTTCTGATCTTCGACTTTATTATTTTTATCGTCTTCTTCTTGTAAAAGAACTCTTTGGTCTCCTTTCTGTGGCTCTTTGTACAATTTCTTCCTTTTAAGTTTTATGTCTTTAGCCTCTTTTTCTATCGCTGGATCCAAACATAAGGTTTTCTCCTTTTCATTTATAGTCAATCTCGACTCTTTTCCTTTAACATTCTCTTCAATTTCTTCTTGAATCTCATATTTATCCTCCTTTATTTCAACAACTTGATTATTTTTTTCATCTGAAATAATTTTTTTAGGTTTGTCTTTATCTTTTTTTTGTTTATTCTGTTCTTTTACCTTAGTTTCATATGAAAGCTGCACAACTTTAGGTTTTTCTTCTTCTATTGTGTCATTTTTCTGTTCATCTTTTACAACTTTCACATTTATAACCTCCTCTTTTCCTCGAGTGTGTCGTATTGATTCTTCGTGTTTCTTTTCAGTTAATCCTTCTAACGTTTTTTTAGCTTTTTGTAAAACTATCTCCTTGTCTTGTTCAGTTGCCGCATCAGTATTTTTTTGCGCGTTTTCTTTAATTAGCTGATCTTTTGCTTCTTGTTGAGTTGTTCCTTGTTCTAATGCCATTATTTTTTGTTCATTAAGCATGACTTGCTGTACTCGCGTTTCTTGATCACATGCATAGTTATTTTCTCCTATTTTCATTTTCTCAACTTCTACCATCGCAGCTACATCCTTCTCTCGATCGAATGTAAGTTTTTCGGATTTAACCTCAATATTTGACACGCTTACTTGTTTTTCTTTGTCTTTCCTATCAACATCTTTTTGGATGCTATCTTCGATCGATCGGTTTTGTTGATCCTCTTGCTGAGTTTCTTCAGACAGAGACTCTTTCCCGAATTGATTTCCTTTTGGTTCTTCAATTTTAGCTCCATCTCTTTGATTTTTCGATTCAGCTTCTTGTTTCTCTTCCCTTTGCTTCTTTTTATCTAATTTATTCTTTCCGAGTTTAGGCTTTTTAACCTCTTCTGTGTGTTGAGCAACCTGTGTAGATCCTTGAAGATTATTGGTAGAAAATGTATCCGGTTCTTGTTTTTCCAAACTTACATTTTCTTCATTGACTTTTGCTTCAATGTCTTTGTGGGTTTTATCTCTAACTGATTGACTCTCTTCTTCCTGTTGCCGAATTTCCTTATAAAGTTTGTATTGTTCTGTCTCCTTCTCTTCTTTTTCTTTAAGCATATCTTTACTATCATGTTTAGTATGTTCAGCTTTACGCTTTTCTTCCCTTTCTCTCTGTTTTTCTTTATTTAATTTTATTTTTTCGATCTTTACCTTTTCAGCCTCTTCTTTTTCCTGAGATATTCTTGCAGTTTCCTCCAAGTTGTTTTTGTCTAGAAATTTTGACTTTTCTTTAATTTCTGATAAAGAGCTGTCCTCTTGTTTAGTTTTTGCATCGACGTCACATTCGATAGTTTCTTTAATCAATTGATTTTCTTCATCCTTTTCCTGAACTTCTATATAAGTATTTTCTTTTTCAACTTGCTTGTCTTCTTCTCTTTCAAGATTACCTTTATGTTCTTGCTTTTTTTGTACATCTACCTGTTTAACTTCTTCTTGTTTCTGTTTCTTGTTATCTAATGACATCTTCTTTGACTTTGCCTTTTTAGTCGCTACTTTCTCTCGAGCAGATTGCGCTGGTTCTTCTGAGTTATTTTTAACTATATTTTCGGATTCTTCCTTATTCTTTTGCAAACATATTTTTTCCTCTTTGGCTTTTATATCAGACTCATTTTGGATAATTTGTTTAATTGATTCACTTCCTTCTTCCTGTTGTTGAACATTCGCATAAAGTTTTTCTTGTTCCAGTGGTTTTTGCTGTATCATTTGTTCTATATCTTGTTTCTCTTCTTGTTCATTATTTATTTCAATTTTTAGTTTTCTACACTCATCTTTTTCCAGCGTGCAATTTTCTTTCTCTTTGACAAATGTTTCAGATATTTTAGACTTTTGCTCTTCCACATTTCTGGTTACTGTTTCAAGTCTCTGACTTTTATTTTTGTTTTCCAATTCCATTTTTATGCAGGTTTCTTCTTTTTCTGGTCTAGTTTCTGTACTGAGTCTTCCTTGTTGCACTAGCATATCTTTTAGTTCAACTTCGATTATTCGAACTGGGTTTGTAGCCTCTTGTTTTTCTTCTTCGTATTTTTGCATATGCACTTTATGGTCTTGTGTTTGTTTCTTGTCCTTTTCCTCTTTGTCAACTGATTTCTCGACTCCTTTTTTCTCATGAGTAAGCAGTGCATTTCCTTTTATATCTTCTTTTATGTCTCCTTTTATATTTCTTTCTAAATCTTCCTTTAATATTCGTTGTCGCGTAGCTTTATCGTTATTATTGGTTTCATCAATAACTTTATGAATGTTTTCTTCGATAACAATGTTTTCTTTTTTCTGTTGTAAACCTTCTTTATTATGCTTTACATCGTCCAATTTATATTCGTTCATCATTGTCTTTCTTTCATTATCTTCTTCCACTATTTTTTGTTTGTCGGTATTTTTCTGCTGAGAAATTCCTACGGTCTCGTCTAGTTTCTCTATCTGTGATTGCTCCGACTCCTTTTTAGTCTGGTTTAAAAGAATCTCTTCATCTTCAGACTTTGCATCAACATCTTTTAGATTTTTTTCATTATTATCTTTCTTATGGATTAAACAAAGATCACCTTCGACTAGCTGACTTTGTTTATTAAGCTTATTTTGTTCTAGTAATTGATCTGTCTGTGGCTTTGATACGATTTTATCCTCTGATATATATTGATTATCTTCTTGTTTATTTTCTTCTCTTTTTTGTAAGAGCGTATTATCTTCTTCTTTTTGTTCTATTTTATTATTATTTTTCTTCACAATTTTAGTTTTTTCATTTTCTTTTTGTTCTTTAGCAAGATGCGTTGTTTCTTTTAGCTCACATCCGCTTAATTTATTTGAATTATCTTCAGCCTTTTGCGGAAGTATTTCATTATTTTGTTCAAATGTCGCAGCAACTTCTTTTTGCGTCGTTTCTTTAGTGAGTAGATTTTCTTCGTCCTGCTGTCGAGTATTCGTGTAAACTTGTTCTTGTTCTTTATGCTTCTCTTTTACTTTATTTAAATTGGTTTCTATTTTATGGTCAGATTCTGGTTTTAAATCTTCTCCTTTTTGTAAAAGTACTTCTTGATTACTCTCATTCAATCTTTCTTTCTCCTTATTTTTATCTTTCCCTTTATTCCTAACGTTTACTTTTTCAGCCTTCTTTTGCTTTTGAGTAAAATCTTCTATCTCCTTAGTTAATCCTCCAGATTCTCCTTTAGACGTTTGTTGAAGCATAGACGCTTCATTTTTATCTTTATCAGTGGTTTGTTGATATTTTTCAGTAATAATTAGATTTTCTTCTTCCTGTTTACAAGTTTCCTTATTTAATGTATCAGCATACAGCTGAGCATCTGTTTCACTTTTTAATATTTGTTTGTTTTTCTGTAATTTCTGTCCAGCTATTGACTTTTCTCCCTCCTTCTGAGAAGATGATATTTCATCCGATTTCTCCTTAAATTCAAAGCATGAAGCTTCATTGTCTTCACTTGATTCTATTACTTTTTTAGGTATTACGTTATAAAAATTTAATGAAATTTCTTCTATTTGTTTATCGACATCTTCTTTTGTTTTTATTTGTTCTTGGGTTATTTCATTAAATTCAGTAGATCCTTTATCCTCGTCATTTTTAGTATAATTAACAACTGTTTCAACTTCATTCATTGATTGTATAAGAACTGTATTATCTTTTGATGTATACATTTTATCGGCTTTTATTTTCCGTAAACTCCAATATATCAAACCAATAGTTTCAACTATACAAGATGAAATAGTCTTAAAAATTGGTATTTTATCTTTCACTTCTAAATTTGGTTGAGATTCAATTCTTAGTAAATGTTCTTCAATGCAGTTTAAAGTTTTAGATAAAATATTGTTACTCGTTGTAGACGATATTAAGGAATTAGAAGTTATTATTGCATCGTTTAAATTATATTTTAAATCTTGTAGAATCGCTTTTGTAAATGCAGCATCACTAGGAATTCTTGCAGTTTTATCTAGATTTATGTAAAATTTGATATCCTCAAAATGATTTAAAACATTACGCAATGACTTGGAAAACTTTTTCCACGTTGGTTTATGGATTTCGTTATCTATCATTGATATACTTGTGACAGATCTAATAGAACGCAAAAAACAATCTGATGGATTGCCGTAGTTTTCAAACAAATATCGCTTCTGTATACTTAACATGGTACTTCGCATGTTTGAAATGTTACCATAAACAGAATGTATTGCAGTAACAATAATGTCTCTCGTCTCTGGGCTTAAATTAATTTCAGCATCTATATATTTTTCTAAAGCAAAGATATTATCTTCTATTTGGTCCAAATTTTGTATTATATCTATACCTTTTTCGATTAAGGTATCTGCATCACTTAAGAAAGTAACTCTAATTTGCTTTATAGTTTTCTTAAGATCATTTAAACCTGATACGATTTTAGCCAGGTTATCGTTATTCATTGTATCAATGAAAGACGTTATATTAAGCAAACTAATGGTCTGCTCTATGTCGTGTGAACAGTTTTGTAAAAGCGTTGTTGTTCTGAGTTCTACGTTAACTGTTTCAGATGCTACATATTCATTTTCTTTAATATTCTCAACAAGCAATTGTAAAGTCGCACATGCTTCTTTTAATAATTCTGGGGGACAATCTTCGTTTATTTGTAGTTGAACACTTCTTACAGTGCACTCTAAATCTTCAAGAGTTTCATTGACAGTATCATTAACATAACCATCGAAGTCCTGTTTGAGCTTTATAATAACTATTTGTACTTCATCTAGAATATCCTTTACTACTTCAGTGAATTCCTGGTTACCGTCTACTTTCAATATATTTATATTTGCATTTACTTCGTTCAGTAGTGTCTCCAACCGCTTGATTGTATTTTCTTCTTTGCTTAGTAGCGAGCTCCCTTCTAGAAAATTATAACAAAAATGAACAATTGGCATAGAGCTTACTACGGTAACAAATCATGGTAAAGAATACTTAACCACTTTACTTATACTTACCATCGGAAGTTATTTTAATTACATCGGGCATACTTGATATGTCAATAAGATCTAGATCTTCTTGTAAATGAACAATTAATTCCGAAATTTTTTCTATTACCTCAGGATTAATCACTGCTTTTAATTTCTCATAATTTTCTACAACTTGTGTATGTAATGCCGTCAACGCTATTTGCAATTTTTCGATAAATATTAATTCATCTCTTTTCAACTTTTCAATGTCTGCAACTTTCTTTCGAGAATTTCTTTTTGTGGCAGCAGTAATACATTGACTAAGATCTTTCGCAATAAAAATAGAGTGTGATAATTGTTCCATATTAATAACAGCCGATATCTTATTAACAATGGTTGCTATTTCATCTGAAATAAAAGCTTCTATATGCCTTAGAAGACAAAGTTCTGAAAAAAAGGCATATTTATGTACTAATAAGAAAATACTAACAACAACACATCGAAAGCATGATGATTATAGCATCAGGCGTTAGGTAAGTATTTTGTGCAGTGTATCGTATGAAGGTATTGGTCAGTATGAAGTGGCCTACTTTTAAATGCAAAGCATTTTGACATTGAAATCCTTATTACCGGTTATATGCTCCGAACTACTTGTTTTAGAATCCTTACTATGTAATTTTTTTATTGGATCTAAAATTTTAAAATCTTTTACATCTGCGGGTGCAATGACGAGCCTCTTGTCTTTCTCTATCAATTGAATATTGGGTAATATAATATCAACACAAGGTCGTAATCTATCACACAAGGTGGAAATCAAATTTTCAACAAAGAAGTAGGTCGGATATAACTTTACTATAGACGCGCTTATATCTTTATGAAAAGGTAATACATTTTCGATCACTACCACTTGTAATACTTCAGCAACAGAAAAATCTTCATACTTTACATTTATTGTATGAGAAGTATGCTTTTTTTTAAGTTTTGACTTAGTTGATACTATATTTATAGCCGTGTAGTTGTTTAACTGTAATATTTGTTCTAGAATGATAGGTTCCAGTATTTGTTCACCAATTATTGCTATTGAAGCATCACTGACTGGAACTCGTGCGTGGTTTTCTTTCGTGATTAATACTATCGGATGATATGTCTCATATACAGCAACGTTGTTATTCAAACATATATTTACAATCTTTAATGTATTATTAACTTTTTTGCATACTGCACTCTCCATAATTATAGGTTTTATTTCCCGATTAATTGTGCGTTGCGTTTTATTTTCTATATTAACTATTACTATATAATTATAACTATATAATTACAACTATATAATTATATAATTATATATAACTATATAATTATAACTATATTATACTATATAATTACTAAATAAACCAGACATATGTGTATTAAAGTGTGTCAGATTTTCTGAAATCAGTGGGTATGAAAATTCACAAATAGCATCAAAATATTTTTTTGTATGTTCCAGTTTCGCTAGTTGAATAGAAAACTTTTCCTTTTCTCCTACCACCGGGGTTGCATTTGTAAAGTATTTTGTAATATCATTAATTAAATTGGTACTGCCATGTATGGCATTGATTTCCTTGACAGTGCTGTTATTTACTAATATAATTCTTGAATTTGATCCAGCATTCACCATTCTTATTACTGATTCTGATTTAGAAATTTCAATTTCATCAATCAAATCAGTCAATGCGTCTTTATGAAGTGTAGAAATTTCATACACATATTGGTCACTATTCTCTGGACAATGTTGGGTAACAGATTCTTCTATTATCAAAGCTGTGTTATTGTCAATTAAATTATCTTTCTCGAGATGTTGTCTGAAGTCAAGAGCAAAGCTTTGTTCATTATCTTTTCTTTGTTCTAGTTTTACCATTTTTATTATCATTGCATCGTTCAAAGATTGATAGTTATCATAATCATCATTAATATATGTGCAATGAAGTAACGACGTATTAGTAAGATTCATCTCCTCATTTTGAGGTTTGATATATTCAACCGATGATTGACAAGTATCGTTACTACGATTATCAATATTTAAACTGTTAGTTAATTTACAATTAATATCTTCTAATATATCACTTTTTGCAGTAGTCATACAATTATTTAACATATCGGTTTTTTTTGTTTGAACTTCATTAACACATGCAAGTTTTCCTTCAATATCTGGATGAGTATGCTCTATTATAGATTTATTTTCCTGAAGTATTGGTTTTATATATGCAATAACTGATCTTTGATCTATGTTTTCAAATAATAAAGATTCTTCTTTGTCTGAAATTATAGTCACAAACTCATCAGTGATTTGTTTTAAATTACCAGTAAAAAAAATTATTTGTTTAGTCTTTGATAAATGTCCTAATATAATTAGTTCTGAATTCTTGTTATAATAGAAACGTGGAATAGATTCATCTAAAATTTTATTAACATTTATTAGATTTCCACAATTTGCTAAAAAAGTGTGCAAAAATATTGATAGTTTATGATTAGTTAAAGTTGGTCCTTTAAAGAAAATTATATTACTATTCTAAATAATAATATCAAATTATTTTCTCTGTGTATGAACAAAATTGAAGGTACAAAGACTACGCTTTGCTTCTAGTATGTTTTAGAAATTAGCGTATAAGCTAGTAGCTGCAAATTGTAATAATTACAAACTGGTCGTTGATGTTAATATAAATTTAATTTGACAACATAGTTTAAGTATTTTCTTGCAAGTATTGTAACAAAATGTTAAAACTTACTTCTGTCGATTACACTTTCATATTGTGATTTCTTGCAATCTAGGACATTTAATATATCATGAATCGTATGTTCTGATATAAATGGTATAATAACTTCTTGACTTGAATTCTTTTTTTCAATGACAGATTCATTAGCATCCATTGAGTCAAAAGACATGACCTTCAAAGACTCCTGGGGATCAATTTGCTTTTTTATAAGTGTATGTTTTGTATCACTTATTCTATTTTCTCCTGCGTGTATTACTTTCGCCGTTTTATTTACCAATTCAATCTGTAATTCCACATCTTCCAATGATATCGGGTCAGATAACTTGGCCGTAGAAATATTCTCTGTCACTTTGCAACTAATTGGATACCCAATAACAGTATAATGCTCATTTTTTAAAATATCTTTTTGGAATACAATCGCTTGATATTGTTTCGTTTGGTCTGGACGAGCATTTTCGTTTTCACTACAAGAATAACCTATTTCAAGACCTGGAGCGATATTTAAGTTTTCAGGTGAATGTATTGGAGTGGTGTCTGAACACTTTACAGAAATTTTGCCTTCATTAATGCTAACAATAATTTGAACCGCTTCAAAAACTAAATCTGATACAAATGTGTCAATATATTTTCTTTGTGTAAGTTCTAGATCTTTATTATTCGTCATAGCACCCGAAGCTAAATCGTCAATCATAATAGCATTGCTGAAAGTATTTTCATGCAATACTCCTGAGTTTTCCGTTTCAGTGTCCATTGTGTAATGTGTGTGATTTTCTGAAAACCATATCATCACTTGATTCAAATCGTGTTTCTAGATATTTAAATTAACACATATATAAAGAAAGATAACTGTTAATGTCCGTTTAATTTGTTGTGTTTATTGTGTACTTATAATAATGCATAAAAGAAATTTAGACAAGCGATTAATACTTTCATCAACGTTTAAAGGATTGTTTCGCAATATACACATAATTTCTTTTTATAGATTATTATAGATTATTTCCAAATGATCGGTAAAACTTTTCGCTTACACTCCCCAATAGTCTTATAAACCTGCCTAAGACGTTTAGTTTTTAATAAATTATATCACAACTCAAGTCAGCCTTATTACTGTTCCTTATTACGATTGAAACCGTATTGATAACAATGTTTACAGTTTTCAAACATATACGTTCCAGGTATAAAAATCCTATATTATGCGACTTTACATTGTTTTTTAAGGTTTTTATTTGTATAGTAATGGAAAGATCAGTGCAATATTTTTTGTTTCATATTAATAAAGAACAAATGTTATACATCATTAATTCGCAACTTTCCATTCATAGAGTAAAATAAAACTCAACCAATTTACGAAACGTTTTCAAGTATTAATAATCTTGTCAAAAATTTCAATTATAAAGTTTTTCAAGTTTTCAATTGGTACTACTTTTCTATAATAATGAAGCCTTAGCGTACACGATTTTTTTATTTACTTGTAGAACGATTGATCATGCAAAGCACCGGGCAACACTATCTTGTGTGACCGATAATAATAACAACAATGGGCGAAATTTAGCACTACTTGCACACACACTTAAATTCAAGAAAAGAAAAGGTATTTGATAGTTAACGTCGCAGCTCTACTAATTGTTTTGCGACATTCTCTTTATGGGGTAACAGCTGTAAGGACTGATTAATATATACATATAATAAAAATGAAGTGTCTGTATGTAATATCAAAATAAAATTTGTTTTACTGATAGGGTACGCAAGTATACACGTTACTGATAACAAGAATGCAATTTTTAAAATTTTTGTCGGTCTGTCTGTCTGTCGGTTTGTTCCCGGTAATCTCCGAAACGGCTGAACCGATTTTGACCAAAATTTTACTGGCAGATAGCTGAATTTACAGCGAGTTACTTAGGGTACTAAATTAGACTAGCTATTAACCGCGGCCTTCGTCCGTAATGCTATCTCCAAAACAGTTGGACCGATTATCACGGAACTTTCACCAGCAGATAGCGGACATCATAAAAAGTAATTTAGCTTTTTTTAGTTTAAACTAGCTGCTAACGGTGGCTTCACCTGCAGTACTATCTTCAAAACGGTTATACCGATCTTCACAAAACTTTCATTGACAGATATCTATCCTTATAAAAAGTAATTCAAGCAATTTTACTTTATACTAGATGTTAACCGTACCTTCGCCTGCAGTGCTATCTCTAAAACGGTTCGACCGATCTGCACAAGACTTTTGCTGGCAGATAGCTGACCTCATAAAAAGTAATTTAAGCAATTTTAGTTTATACTAGCTGTTAACCGTGGCTTTGCCCGTAGTGTTATCTCCAAAACGGTTTGACAGATCTTCACGTTACTTTCACTGGTAGATAGCTGACCTTATAAAAAGTAATTCAAGCAATTTTAGTTTATACTAGCTGTTAATCGTAGCTTCGCCCACAGTGCTATCTCTAAAACGGTTCGACCGATCTGCACAAGACTTTCACTGGCAGATAGCTGACCTTTTAAAAAGTAATTCAAGCAATTTTAGTTTATACTAGCTGTTAACCCTGGCTTTGCCCACAGTGCTTCATCCAAAACAGTTAGACCGATTTTCATGAGACTTTCACTGGTACATAGCGAACCTTATAAAAAGAAATTTAATTTATTTTAATTTAGACTAACTCTTAACCGTGGCTTAGCCCGCTGTGCTATCACTAAAACAATTAGACTGATTTTCACGGGACTTTCACTGGTAGATAGCGAACCTTATAAAAAGTAATTCATTATTTATTTTTAATTAGAGAAATAATCATCAGCTTATTGTTTACAATTCGACATTATAATTATTAATAACTTTAATGATATAGAGGTATTCCTAATAATAAGATCTTAGATTATAAACGTATTACGTAAAGAGTTCCATAATACAATTTCTTGTGGAACAGACAAGCGTTTATTTTTTGTGTTGTCACAAAATCTTAATTATAATAATGGCAATGTATATTAAATGTAATGTACATATAAATCTTTATAATAATATTTTAAGTTATTGTTTCATTAGTTCCTTATACAGTGTAAGTGAGCACTGAGGTAGTTATATTGTGGTTTAAGGTTCCAAATATGTTGCTGATGACAAATCTCATTTGGCACACTGTTAGTATTTAATAGGTCTTTACTTATGAAATTGCCGTTCTGCAGTGCTGGTCATTTCAAATCAAAATAATTTTTGTGTGGCTAAGAATTCTAATTTCAAATTAATTTTATTTTAAAAACATGGAATTCTTTTTCCAAAAGTAGTCATTTGTTTATTGATTAGTGTTACATTTTCATCGCGTTTCAATCTTTTTTGTCATCATGGATACTTTAAAAATTCGAGTAATTATGGAATATGAGTACCGTCGTGGCAGCAACGCGGCACAAGCGGCACGCAACATCAACGACGTTTACGGAACTAACACTACAAACCAACGCACCGCCTGTTATTGGATTCCTCGCTTGAAAAATGAACCTCGCGGTCGTCCGAAGACTTTGGTCGACAATGACGAATTAAAGGCGATTGTGGAAGCTGATGATACACAATCTACGGCTGAATTAGCAGCAGCTTTCGACGTTAGCGTCAAAACAATATTGGTCCATTTGCGTCAAATTGGCAAGGTAAAAAAGCTTGACAAATGGGTGCCTCACGAACTCAATGATCGCCAGCGCGAAGTACGCGTCGAGACGTGCCTTGCACTGCTCAACAGACACACAAATGAAGGAATTTTGAACCGCATTGTTACCTGCGATGAAAAATGGATTCTGTTTGATAACCGCAAGCGCTCAGCAAGTTGGTTGGATCCTGGTTCAGCACCTAAACAATGCCCTAAACGAAAACTTACCCCTATAAAAGTGATGGTCACTGTTTGGTGGTCTAGCGCCGGTGTGATTCATCACAGCTTCTTACCAAACGGGGTGAGCATTACTGCAGATGTCTACTGTGAAGAACTGAACACAATAATGGAGAAGCTGGCACATCTCCAACCAGCATTGGTCAATCGCTCGTCTCCGCTGCTCCTGCACGACAACGCGCGACCACATACTGCACAGCAGACGGTCTCCAAGTTGCAAGAACTGGGGTTGGAAGTTCTCCGTCATCCGCCCTACTCACCAGACCTTGCGCCTACAGACTACTACTTTTTCCAGAATTTGGATAACTCCTTGGCGGGAAAAAAATTCAATACCCGAGAGACAGTACAAAATGCCTTTGAAGAATTTGTTGCCTCCCGTCCAGCTGATTTCGTTAAGAAGGGCATCAATAAACTGCCACTGCGTTGGCAAAGATGCATTGATTGCATGGGTGATTACTTCGATTAATACAAATAAAAAATACATGAAAAAAATTCGTTTAAATTTTTTCATACAAAACGGCAATTTCATAGGTAAAGACCTAATATATATCTAACGTATACGTTACATGTTATTGTAAGTTACGTGCGAGTCGTACTTACAGTTGCTTTTAAAGAGCATTTCTATAATTGTACATGGTCTCACAATTTTATAATTCTTTAATACGAATAAAAAAAACGCGTGCGGAGCTGCGGGTACAGCTAGTTACAAATAAAATTGACTAAAAAAACTACATCGAATTTATTTACATTGCGTTTATTCTATCGAATATAATTAATGGCAAGCGGAGCGGTATGTTTTATATTGTTTATAGACTTTATCTTTTCAAGATAATCTGTATTGATGTTAATTAACGACGTGGCTCAATATCATAGCGCGCTAAGCCGAGACGGGGACTGGCTCTCAAGTGCAGCTGTAGGAACACACTTATGCTTGCCAAGATTTCACTGAACTGAAGTAACAAGCTGGTAAACAAGCTGGTAACCATTATTGAAAACCCCGCCATGCTATTGTTTTTTCGTTATTATTTCTTTTAGTTTAGTTCTTCTAGTCGTGAGAACCTAGTGGTTTGACCCATGGCATATCAACCCCATGTTCGCAGGTTCTGAATCCCTGCATGTACCAAGTATTTTTTTGGAATTCACGTACTAATTTAAATGGGTAAGACTATCAGCTGCTGTGAGGACCGCTAAACCTGAGAAATGATCTTGTAATAATACTTTATGTGAGAAAACATAGAACTGAGTTTTTCAGAATCTGAAATCGTCAATATCTCATGTGCTGGTGTTGTGATTATGTCCATACCTTCTTTCGGAAAGAAACCTATGGTCCTACAGTGGGTTACTTACAGGCAGATAATGATGATGAATTATTTCTTTTACTCAAAGCTCAGTGGTATTACAAAATTAGAATCTATATCAATCGACATACGTTTTGGAATCCAGCACTATTGAGTCTCTATTGCTCCATTCAATACACTCAATGCATATGACATCTTGTTTTAAAACAATTCTATTCGGTTATTAAATAGTTTTTTATATATATCCTAATAACGAGTTTTCTTATTTTAGTTGGCAATTTTATTCCAAGTAACAAACATTAGGAGCATTTCACGTGAAGCGGATAACGTAAAAAGTGAGGTTCTGAAAATTGTTCATATTCAGCCTAGTTGGGCTTCTAGTAGATATGAATATCAATACATATTTATTTTTTCTATGATGTTTGTTTATTTTTCAGGTTAAGGGCTCCTAAAGGACAATAATATTTGAAACTAGCTGATACCCGCAACTTCGTCTGTGGCGTTTATTATCTTAATTGTTTTGTTATTTCTCAAAAGGATTAGGCAGCGTTTTCGACGAAAACTCTCAGGTGTCTTGACTTTTCCGACATTTCTAACAGTTATCGTTATATTTCAACCAATTTACACAAAATCTTGACAAATTATACACCTAAACTTTCCTCGTGAATCACTCACTTTATATATTAATCAAAACCGCAAAAATCCGTTCAGGAGTTTTTGAGTTTATCGCGCACAGACAGACAGACAGACGCGGGGGACTTTGTTTTATACTATGTAATGATAGTGATAGTGATTCGGATATTATGAAAGTGTGCTTTCTAATTGAACTACATAGAACATAATATTACACGTAGCGATTTATATGGAAAATTCATTGTTTTATTTAAAAACAAAATTAAACTTGAAAATAATCTTTAAATTACCAAAACTTAATGTACATAATTTCACAAGTATAGCTACTACAGGTCCAATTAGAGTAAATATGAACTATTTAAATTGATAACAGTACTTGCTGCCGTTGAAAGAAGACATCGTGAGGAAACATGCACCTCAGAAATATTTTTGTAATACCTCCGTATGTATTAAAAATTTGGATATCTTCCCTCGTATATTTACATTACATTATTTTGTATGCAATTATACGATGTAAAAGCTCTGATTTTCTCAATATACATTTTATTAGTACAAATTTATGCTATAACAAATTTGTTAGTGTTTTTATTTACCAAAAATGTCAAACGCCACATTATCAAAAATCTAATATGATGAATATAATATCTAATAAATAATCTAAATGGAATATAAATAAATAGTGCCCAATTTATAATATCAGAAGTTCTCCAATAAGTAAAGTATTTTCTCTAGAATTTAAATAGCAGTAAACGCTACAATGCGATACGGCCACCTTACCGCAATAAGAACCTTTCTGTAAACACCTGACAGATGGAATCCTACCTATATTATAAATTCGAATGTAAGTTTGTTTGTTATGCATACATGACCGATTATCGTGAAATGTTGCAAACACGTATCCCGATTACAGAATAGAATATATTATAGTGTCTTTCATGCAGAAAAAAATAATATTTCTGTTAGATAAAAAATATCTTTAATTACAATAATACAAGTGAAACCGCACCCAACAACTAGTTCAACCTATTGTGAAACGTAATGTTAGTTATACGTAAGATTTGTGTATCACATAATTTTTGTATCTATTGGCAATTCCTTACTTCACAATCACGTTGTGAAACGAGAATTAAAATTTTAAATATTTATTCTCTCGGTATCACATACAATTTTTAAACTACATATATAAAATCCCCCCTGTATCCACAAGTTTTCCACTAAAATTTCACTTAATAATGTAATTTTTTTTTCATTACGTCCATCATTGGCGTTTTGAATTTGAACAGCTAAAGTCTCGAAACGTTATACCCTTACAATCGAAACTCGATATACAGCCTACTACAACTTATCTATAAACGAAGCGATGGCAAAAGCTGAGTATACAAAAAAAAACAGTGGTACTAACTCATGTTAAAGGATCCCAATTTGGTAGCAGCGAGTATACGTCAGAATAAATACCATATGACTACCTATTGACTTTTGACATCGAATATATATTTACTAGCGGGCCCGGCAGACGTTGTTCCGCCCTGATTATAAAAACAATCCATGACAAATTATATACCAAAACGCTCCTCATGAATCACTTTATCTATCGGGGAAAACCGCATGAAAATCCATTTAGTAGTTTTTAAGTTTATCGCAAACAGACAGACAGACGCGGTAGGGGACTTTGTTTTATACTATGTAATGATGATACAACAAGGCTTGACGATGATCACCACTGTCATTCCGTAAAAAATAGTTTTAAATACTGGAAAACAATAATCACTATAAAACTGAAAAACATAAGGAGAAAAATAATGGGTACATAGATTTTCTTACCATTTCGTTCGGTCAATGTCGGCTCAGCTCCCTTCTTTATTTTTCCCAGTGAACGTTCCTCCAGTTTCACATCTTCAAGTTCTTCAAATTCGACAGAGAAGTTCTCCAAACTTAGATTTAAATTTTTCATCGAACTTTTAACATCCTCCTCCAAGTTATTTGTGGTACTTGTACTTTCCAAAACTACTGTTCTACTAGGTAATAAAATTTCAACAATAGAATCTTTAATTTTATCTTCTAATTCCGTCATTTCTATTCTCGTTTTCTGTTGCAAACTTGTATCATCTTCGATAATATTAACATCTATACATTCAGTTACAGGTTTTTGATCACCTGAATAAGTTTGTATCTCTCCCGAACTTTCACTTTTTTCCATCCCAAGCACTTCTTTCTGCTCAGTTTCTGGCATCGTAGCAGTAAGTTTTATCGTAGCATCTGTTAAAATCTCAATGGCGTTTTCTAATAAAACAGGTGCAAATAAATCCGTTTTATTGTTTTCTTCTAATTCTTCAACGCTATGACACTGTTCTTTATCTGTAAAAGATATAACTTGCAAGTCTTCTATATTAGAAGACTCTCGGTCATCGAGTTCGGACGACGACATTTGTAATTGTTGTACTACCATAGCCTGTTGTTCTGCAACTTCTTGAGATTGTGCATAACTTGTGTCGTCTCGTACATCTGGTTTCGACTCGATAATACTCTCGCGTAATACTTTTGCAATTTTAACAGACTCCTTGAGAGATTCCGTGTTTAGAACTGATGACAGCTCTTCAAGCACATTAACACTTTCTTCCGACACATACTCGCTTATGTTTTCCACGAGCGACGAAGTTTCTTTAATTGGTTCCTCCACTTTCTGTTCACACTCGCTTTCCATAACTTGTTTATCACTGACTACAGTGACTAAATCAGTTTTGATGCTTTCAGTCAATTCTGTAACACGGTCGAGCTTTTCTTTATCGATGGTGGTTATGCCTTGCAAGTTTTCTAATGCTTGATCATCAAGTACGGACAACGACATTTGTAACTGTTGTACTAACATAGCTTGTTGTTCTGCAACTTCTTCAGATTGTGCATAACCTGTGTCGTCTCGTACATCTGGTTTCGACTCGATAATAATCTCGCGTAATTCTTTTGCAATTTTAACAGACTCCTTGAGAGATTCCGCGTTTAGAACTGCTGACAGCTCTTCAAGCACATTAACATTTTCTTCCGACACGTACTCGCTTATGTTTTCCACGAGCGACGGAGTTTCTTTAATTGGTTCCTCCACTTTCTGTTCACACTCGCTTTCCATAACTTGTTTATCACTGACTACAGCGACTAAATCAGTTTTGATGCTTTCAGTCAATTCTGTAACACGATCGAGCTTTTCTTTATCGATGGTGGTTATGCCTTGCAAGTTTTCTAATGCTTGATCATCGAGTATGGACAACGACATTTGTAACTGTTGTACTAACATAGCTTGTTGTTCTGCAACTTCTTCAGATTGTGCATAACCTGTGTCGTCCCGTACATCTGGTTTCGACTCGATAATGCTCTCGCGTAATTCTTTTGCAATTTTAACAGACTCCTTGAGAGATTCCGTATTTAAAACTGCTGACAGCTCTTCAAGCACATTAACATTTTCTTCCGACACGTACTCGCTTATGTTTTCCACGAGCGACGGAGTTTCTTTAATTGGTTCCTCCACTTTCTGTTCACACTCGCTTTCCATAACTTGTTTATCACTGACTACAGCGACTAAATCAGTTTTGATGCTTTCAGTCAATTCTGTAACACGATCGAGCTTTTCTTTATCGATGGTGGTTATGCCTTGCAAGTTTTCTAATGCTTGATCATCGAGTACGGACAACGACATTTGTAACTGTTGTACTAATATAGCTTGTTGTTCTGCAACTTCTTCAGATTGTGCATAACCTGTGTCGTCTCGTACATCTGGTTTCGACTCGATAATGCTCTCGCGTAATTCTTTTGCAATTTTAATAGACTCCTTGAGAGATTCCGTGTTTAGAACCGCTGACAGCTCTTCAAGCACATAAACAATTTCTTCTGACACATACTCGCTTATGTTTTCCACGAGCGACGGAGTTTCTTTAATTGGTTCTTCCATTTTCTGTTCACACTCGCTTTCCATAACTTGTTTATCACTGACTACAGCGACTAAATCAGTTTTGATGCTTTCAGTCAATTTTGTAACACGATCGAGCTTTTCTTTATCGATGGTGGGTATGCCTTGCAAGTTTTCTAATGCTTGATCATCGAGTATGGACAACGACATTTGTAACTGTTGTACTAACATAGCTTGTTGTTCTGCAACTTCTTCAGATTGTGCATAACCTGTGTCGTCCCGTACATCTGGTTTCGACTCGATAATGCTCTCGCGTAATTCTTTTGCAATTTTAACAGACTCCTTGAGAGATTCCGTATTTAAAACTGCTGACAGCTCTTCAAGCACATTAACATTTTCTTCCGACACGTACTCGCTTATGTTTTCCACGAGCGACGGAGTTTCTTTAATTGGTTCCTCCACTTTCTGTTCACACTCGCTTTCCATAACTTGTTTATCACTGACTACAGCGACTAAATCAGTTTTGATGCTTTCAGTCAATTCTGTAACACGATCGAGCTTTTCTTTATCGATGGTGGTTATGCCTTGCAAGTTTTCTAATGCTTGATCATCGAGTACGGACAACGCCATTTGTAACTGTTGTACTAACATAGCTTGTTGTTCTGCAACTTCTTCAGATTGTGCATAACCTGTGTCGTCTTGTACATCTGGTTTCGACTCGATAATGTTCTCGCGTAATTCTTTTGCAATTTTAACAGACTCCTTGAGAGATTCCGTGTTTAGAACCGCTGACAGCTCTTCAAGCACATTAACAATTTCTTCCGACACATACTCGCTTATGTTTTCCACGAGCGACGGAGTTTCTTTAATTGGTTCTTCCACTTTCTGTTCACACTCGCTTTCCATAACTTGTTTATCACTGACTACAGCGACTAAATCAGTTTTGATGCTTTCAGTCAATTTTGTAACACGATCGAGCTTTTCTTTATCGATGGTGGGTATGCCTTGCAAGTTTTCTAATGCTTGATCATCGAGTACGGACAACGACATTTGTAACTGTTGTATTAACATAGCTTGTTGTTCTGCAACTTCTTCAGATTGTGCATAACCTGTGTCGTCTCGTACATCTGGTTTCGACTCGATAATGCTCTCGCGTAATTCTTTTGCAATTTTAACAGACTCCTTGAGAGATTCCGTGTTTAGAACCGCTGACAGCTCTTCAAGCACATTAACATTTTCTTCCGACACGTACTCGCTTATGTTTTCCACGAGCGACGGAGTTTCTTTAATTGGTTCCTCCACTTTCTGTTCCCACTCGCTTTCCATAACTTGTTTATCACTGACTACAGCGACTAAATCAGTTTTGATGCTTTCAGTCAATTTTGTAACACGATCGAGCTTTTCTTTATCGATGGTGGGTATGCCTTGCAAGTTTTCTAATGCTTGATCATCGAGTACGGACAACGACATTTGTAACTGTTGTACTAACATAGCTTGTTGTTCTGCAACTTCTTCAGATTGTGCATAACCTGTGTCGTCTCGTACATCTGGTTTCGACTCGATAATGCTCTCGCGTAATTCTTTTGCAATTTTAACAGACTCCTTGAGCGATTCCGTGTTTAGAACCGCTGACAGCTCTTCAAGCACATTAACATTTTCTTCCGACACGTACTCGCTTATGTTTTCCACGAGCGACGGAGTTTCTTTAATTGGTTCCTCCACTTTCTGTTCACACTCGCTTTCCATAACTTGTTTATCACTGACTACAGCGACTAAATCAGTTTTGATGCTTTCAGTCAATTCTGTAACACGATCGAGCTTTTCTTTATCGATGGTGGTTATGCCTTGCAAGTTTTCTAATGCTTGATCATCGAGTACGGACAACGCCATTTGTAACTGTTGTACTAACATAGCTTGTTGTTCTGCAACTTCTTCAGATTGTGCATAACCTGTGTCGTCTCGTACATCTGGTTTCGACTCGATAATGCTCTCGCGTAATTCTTTTGCAATTTTAACAGACGCCTTGAGAGATTCCGTGTTTAGAACCGCTGACAGCTCTTCAAGCACATTAACAATTTCTTCCGACACATACTCGCTTATGTTTTCCACGAGCGACGGAGTTTCTTTAATTGGTTCCTCCACTTTCTGTTCACACTCGCTTTCCATAACTTGTTTATCACTGACTACAGCGACTAACTCAGTTTTGATGCTTTCAGTCAATTCTGTAACACGGTCGAGCTTTTCTTTATCGATGGTGGTTATGCCTTGCAAGTTTTCTAATGCTTGATCATCGAGTACGGACAACGACATTTGTAACTGTTGTACTAACATAGCTTGTTGTTCTGCAACTTCTTCAGATTGTGCATAACCTGTGTCGTCTCGTACATCTGGTTTCGACTCGATAATGCTCTCGCGTAATTCTTTTGCAATTTTAACAGACTCCTTGAGAGATTCCGTGTTTAGAACCGCTGACAGCTCTTCAAGCACATTAACATTTTCTTCCGACACGTACTCGCTTATGTTTTCCACGAGCGACGGAGTTTCTTTAATTGGTTCCTCCACTTTCTGTTCCCACTCGCTTTCCATAACTTGTTTATCACTGACTACAGCGACTAAATCAGTTTTGATGCTTTCAGTCAATTTTGTAACACGATCGAGCTTTTCTTTATCGATGGTGGGTATGCCTTGCAAGTTTTCTAATGCTTGATCATCGAGTACGGACAACGACATTTGTAACTGTTGTACTAACATAGCTTGTTGTTCTGCAACTTCTTCAGATTGTGCATAACCTGTGTCGTCTCGTACATCTGGTTTCGACTCGATAATGCTCTCGCGTAATTCTTTTGCAATTTTAACAGACTCCTTGAGAGATTCCGTGTTTAGAACCGCTGACAGCTCTTCAAGCACATTAACATTTTCTTCCGACACGTACTCGCTTATGTTTTCCACGAGCGACGGAGTTTCTTTAATTGGTTCCTCCACTTTCTGTTCACACTCGCTTTCCATAACTTGTTTATCACTGACTACAGCGACTAAATCAGTTTTGATGCTTTCAGTCAATTCTGTAACACGATCGAGCTTTTCTTTATCGATGGTGGTTATGCCTTGCAAGTTTTCTAATGCTTGATCATCGAGTACGGACAACGCCATTTGTAACTGTTGTACTAACATAGCTTGTTGTTCTGCAACTTCTTCAGATTGTGCATAACCTGTGTCGTCTCGTACATCTGGTTTCGACTCGATAATGCTCTCGCGTAATTCTTTTGCAATTTTAACAGACGCCTTGAGAGATTCCGTGTTTAGAACCGCTGACAGCTCTTCAAGCACATTAACAATTTCTTCCGACACATACTCGCTTATGTTTTCCACGAGCGACGGAGTTTCTTTAATTGGTTCCTCCACTTTCTGTTCACACTCGCTTTCCATAACTTGTTTATCACTGACTACAGCGACTAACTCAGTTTTGATGCTTTCAGTCAATTCTGTAACACGGTCGAGCTTTTCTTTATCGATGGTGGTTATGCCTTGCAAGTTTTCTAATGCTTGATCATCGAGTACGGACAACGACATTTGTAACTGTTGTACTAACATAGCTTGTTGTTCTGCAACTTCTTCAGATTGTGCATAACCTGTGTCGTCTCGTACATCTGGTTTCGACTCGATAATGCTCTCGCGTAATTCTTTTGCAATTTTAACAGACTCCTTGAGAGATTCCGTGTTTAGAACCGCTGACAGCTCTTCAAGCACATTAACATTTTCTTCCGACACGTACTCGCTTATGTTTTCCACGAGCGACGGAGTTTCTTTAATTGGTTCCTCCACTTTCTGTTCCCACTCGCTTTCCATAACTTGTTTATCACTGACTACAGCGACTAAATCAGTTTTGATGCTTTCAGTCAATTTTGTAACACGATCGAGCTTTTCTTTATCGATGGTGGGTATGCCTTGCAAGTTTTCTAATGCTTGATCATCGAGTACGGACAACGACATTTGTAACTGTTGTACTAACATAGCTTGTTGTTCTGCAACTTCTTCAGATTGTGCATAACCTGTGTCGTCTCGTACATCTGGTTTCGACTCGATAATGCTCTCGCGTAATTCTTTTGCAATTTTAACAGACTCCTTGAGAGATTCCGTGTTTAGAACCGCTGACAGCTCTTCAAGCACATTAACATTTTCTTCCGACACGTACTCGCTTATGTTTTCCACGAGCGACGGAGTTTCTTTAATTGGTTCCTCCACTTTCTGTTCACACTCGCTTTCCATAACTTGTTTATCACTGACTACAGCGACTAAATCAGTTTTGATGCTTTCAGTCAATTTTGTAACACGATCGAGCTTTTCTTTATCGATGGTGGGTATGCCTTGCAAGTTTTCTAATGCTTGATCATCGAGTACGGACAACGACATTTGTAACTGTTGTACTAACATAGCTTGTTGTTCTGCAACTTCTTCAGATTGTGCATAACCTGTGTCGTCTCGTACATCTGGTTTCGACTCGATAATGCTCTCGCGTAATTCTTTTGCAATTTTAACAGACTCCTTGAGAGATTCCGTGTTTAGAATCGCTGACAGCTCTTCAAGCACATTAACAATTTCTTCCGACACATACTCGCTTATGTTTTCCACGAGCGACGGAGTTTCTTTAATTGGTTCCTCCACTTTCTGTTCACACTCGCTTTCCATAACTTGTTTATCACTGACTACAGCGACTAAATCAGTTTTGATGCTTTCAGTCAATTTTGTAACACGATCGAGCTTTTCTTTATCGATGGTGGGTATGCCTTGCAAGTTTTCTAATGCTTGATCATCGAGTACGGACAACGACATTTGTAACTGTTGTACTAACATAGCTTGTTGTTCTGCAACTTCATCAGATTGTGCATAACCTGCGTCGTCTCGTACATCTGGTTTCGACTCGATAATAATCTCGCGTAATTTTTTTGCAATTTTAACAGACTCCTTGAGAGATTCCGTGTTTAGAACCGCTGACAGCTCTTCAAGCACATTAACATTTTCTTTCGACACATACTCACTTATGTTTTCCACGAGCGACGGAGTTTCTTTAATTGGTTCCTCCACTTTCTGTTCACACTCGCTTTCCATAACTTGTTTATCACTGACCACAGCGACTAAATCAGTTTTGATGCTTTCAGTCAATTCTGTAACACGATCGAGCTTTTCTTTATCGATGGTGGTTATGCCTTGCAAGTTTTCTAATGCTTGATCATCGAGTACGGACAACGACATTTGTAACTGTTGTACTAACATAGCTTGTTGTTCTGCAACTTCTTCAGATTGTACATAACCTGTGTCATCTCGTACATCTGGTTTCGACTCGATAATAATCTCGCGTAGTTCTTTTGCAATTTTAACAGACTCCTTGAGAGATTCCGTGTTTAGAACCGCTGACAGCTCTTCAAGCACATTAACATTTTCTTCCGACACATACTCGCTTATGTTTTCCACGAGCGACGGAGTTTCTTTAATTGGTTCTTCCATTTTCTGTTCACACTCGCTTTCCATAACTTGTTTATCACTGACTACAGCGACTAAATCAGTTTTGATGCTTTCAGTCAATTCTGTAACACGGTCGAGCTTTTCTTTATCGATGGTGGTTATGCCTTGCAAGTTTTCTAATGCTTGATCATCGAGTACGGACAACGACATTTGTAACTGTTGTACTAACATAGCTTGTTGTTCTGCAACTTCTTCAGATTGTGCATAACCTGTGTCGTCTCGTACATCTGGTTTCGACTCGATAATAATCTCGCGTAATTCTTTTGCAATTTTAACAGACTCCTTGAGAGATTCCGTGTTTAGAACCGCTGACAGCTCTTCAAGCACATTAACATTTTCTTCCGACACGTACTCGCTTATATTTTCCACGAGCGAGAGAGATGCTTTAATAGGTTCTTCTACTTTCTGTTTACCCTCACTTCCGATAACATATTTATCTACTAAAACTGATTGATTATGATCATTTCTTTCATTTTCATCGTTATCTTTATCATTTAGTAATGTTCCGTCGGTAAATTCCTTCGACATTTGAATGTCATGTAAACCTTTTTCCGTAGCCATTGGAATAAGTGATTCATCTCTTGGACTTTTCATATCATCACTTTCAGATAATACTTGTAACAGTGACTTAGACTCTTCTTGGTTAATTTGTTTATTTACCTTCGCAGTGGAATTTATGATATCTTTGTTACTTACAGTCGATGTAATTACATTATCTTTTTTGTAATTTTGTGTAGCAGCTGATAATTTGTTTTCGGAGATTGATGTTGTAGATATACAGATCGGTTCAGCTTTGGACTGTAATATTATGTGAACGCCAGTAACTGCTTCCAAATTAGCTTGTAATTGTGTCGTAACTTGAGCTATGCACTGTAGTATTTCTGGGCTTAGTTTAGATGCTAACTCTTGTCCATGGTCTAGTATTTGTGACTGTAAAATAGTCAACGCTAATTGAAATTTATTTACTAAAATAGCATGGTCTGTTCGAACTTTGTCTTTAGTATTTTTATTGGACTCACTCTCTTTTACACTTTCTGTAATTGCAAAGCTTTCTCGCAATCTCTTGGCAATTTTCATACTTTCTGTTAAATCTTCTATTTTTATAACAACGGAAATTTCTTCAACAGTTTCAACTAGTTCAATATATCGATCTATGTGCTGAATAAATTGTGCTCTTTTCTCTGAAAGGTAATTATATAATTTAATATAGCATTCGATATTCTAATTTCATGTTTTTTTTATAAAAAATGAAATCATTTCATACATATCACTTTTAAATAAAAACGATATGTATGTAACATGAGAAGTAATTATTCTCTTGATCGTCTCTCAGCTCATTAAATTTAAATAATCTATAAAAAATTTAATTGCACTTTACTGTGAACTTTATCAATTTTATAACAACATTCGTAATATTTCTTATAATACATATAAATTATTTTATATACATTTATAAATCGCTAAGTACAGTAAAAAATATTAAAATTTTATATACTCATTCTTTGAAATACTTTATAGGTTTTTTTAGTATTTAACATCAATCTCATCCAATGTTAAATGACGATGTGATCACAAATGGTAAACAAGCTAAACCTAGAGGAGGACTGACTCTGAAGTGCAGCTTCCGTAACACACCAACATACTTGGCGACAGATTCTCAACTCGAGGGAGGGAGGCAGCCAGGCAGAGTTAGAAGAAACCCTACCTCCATTCTATTATTTCATCACGTTATTTTCCTTCATTGAAAGTACCTATTTACTTGCAAGTATACGAACCTACGTCGATCGACGTGATTTCTGAACAAGCTATAGGGAAAGCCAGTATCGCTTCGACTATACTTCGCTTCAGCTCATATAATAAAAAAAAGTTATATGAAAATATATAATACAATAAATTTACATCTTAGCTTTCCTGCCCCTTCTTAGTAAAACTATCAGTGTCATATTGCTTTCCACGATATAAAAAAATACATAGAAATACTTAAACTTACCATTTTCTAGTTTATTCTTCTTTTCTGTAGAAGTATTCTCGGAGGATATGATATTTTGAAGAGATTTTGCAATATTTTCAATTGGTTTAATCACATCTTTTATTACCGGCACCATTTTTATGTTTTCTACGGATCGAATGCCATCTTTAATGGAATTAATCTCTTTATCAACTTCCATTATTAGAGACATTTCTTCGGTGGCTATAGATGCTAGTTCTGACTCTACTTTCTTTTCTACCGCTGTATAAATATCAGTAATGGCTTTTGCCATGGAGTCTGTTGTATCAAGATTTATAGAAATAATGTCTTCTTGTACTCCACAAAATATTTGCTGTTGAACATTAAGTAGCTGCTTATGAAATACTTGAAGTGCATCTCTCATTTCAATTAAAACTACTTTCAAAGAATCATCTTGTATTTTAGATGCTGTTTGAGGTTCTATTTCAATGTCAAAAAGATTTGCTTCTAGAAAATCAGTACACTCCTTGAGACATCTGATTACTACTAAAACTTTGCTTGTACCTATTGCGTCTTTGCAATTATAATACTTTTGGATGCAGTCCAATATATTACTAATAATTTTTTTTGATTTTTCATTTCGCACGTTGTTCAGTTCAGCTTCAAGAAATAATGAAAACTGTTCCATGTTTCTTATGAGTATTTCTTCACCTTTTAATACCGATGGTTCTTTTAGTTCTGCGATAACGTTAAAGTAAGCACTATCCATAAAAGGTTTTGAAGTATTTATAAGTATCATAAATTGTTGCATTAATTTTGCTAAACTTTCGTCTACTCTGTTTTCATTTATTTTCGAAATCACCCACACAGCTTCTTCTATACGTGCAATTGATTCTTTGAACAAAACATCTGATTGCGAATCTACAATTTTCATAAGAGATGTTTGAACTATTTGTAGGCAATCACTTGCATGAATAAGGAAGGTATCTAAACATTTATTTATATCATCTGAAAGGTTTAGCTTAAAGCGTATGATTTTAAAATCGTTTATTGTATTATAAAGAAAATTAAATTCTTGTAATAATCTGATAATTTTTTTAGGACTCATTGTTTTCGAAGTTAGGCATCTTAATATCGTGAATTCATTCTTACAGTTCTTAAAGAAATCTTCAACAATCAATAAATCTGCTGATGGAGTTACCTTATTTGAATCCTGAATGACATTCACAGCATTATCAACGACATTTTCCATGTGTATAAGATAATTTGAATCTATTTCTTCAGCTAATCGTAGTGAAGGCCAGTTGATATCCGAAACATGAGAAAGATCTACGAAATCACAATGTTCTAAAACAACGATATTGATTTCCATTTCATTTATAATTTGTAGAAATCTAGCTTCTTGTGCTAATAACTCTGGAGGCTGTGGAATAAGTTGAAAAAAATCTTCTTTTACTTGAATAACTTTTTCATAGAGTTCGGTTATTATATATTTCACTTGATCAATTTTAACACCTTTCATCACATCTGTAGCATCGAGCAGCCTATTAATTGTTTCTTGTAAAGTATTTATTTCTTGCAACGTACATGAGTCAAAAGATATTTTTGTAGTATTTCCTATAACGTCTTTAAAATTTTCGCATACTTCTCTTAAATAACTAACTTTCTTAGAGACCTCAATTGAGTGTTCAGTAATGTCCATTGCTGGAAAAATAGCTTGCATGCATTTATCTAAGTGATTCATGAAATCGGATATTCTTTGGAATAAAGGATGTAATTTATCATCTGGCAACTGCAATATATTTTTATAAATAGGAATGTTATTCATGTCTATAATTGATAAACTTTGTTGAAGTTCTTGTATTGGTTCAGCTATAGCAGCCAACTTCGAGACGTTAGTCGAACTAAGAAAATTACTTGAAACTTCCATCACAATAGGAGACAAAAAGCCAGCAATACCTGAATTAAGTTCACTCAATTTAAACTTTACAGATTTAAGATTTGAATATTCACTCACATCCGATAACGAATGTAAAGCATCAATTATTTCAGGATTTTGTAATACGACAACATGTTCATTTAAGGTGTACAGTGCCAAAGCAATAGCGGATTTTGGTAATTCACCTGAAAATGACTCAAAACTTTGTTCAATTGTCTGCTCGTATGTTGTTGGTAAAATTAAACGATCGGAAGGTATAGTCTCAGCAGTGGTTTTAATTCCAGATATGTCCTCTAATGTTGATATATCTTCATTCACTTCAACTCCGTTCTGTTCTTGGATGATTATTATACAGCTTTGTAAATTTTGAATTGCTTTTGCAACAGTAATATTTGCGTCATACGGCGTTAAATCTTCACCGTAGTGTGAATTAATGTCGTGTTGTATTATTTCTAGTGTTCTATGTAATTCATACAGCGGGTCGGCAATAACAGACATAGTATTACTATTTTCTTTTAAGATGCATATATTATCCAGCAATGTGTGATTTAATATCACAAGATTTTGATTTAAGTCGCATATTGAATTCGCTAGTGTTTCTGGTAAAGATGATACTGCCATATCAGAAACATGTTCTTCCATTACCACGCCTAGTGTTTTACACGATGGCATATTTTCTTTAAATTCCTCTAAAATCGGAAGTATGTTTTCAAGTGTTGGAACTACATTTATCAATAAGGCAGGTAAAGTTTCTAATAATTTTATAGTATTTATAGATGCTATGGTTTTATTTATGTGCTCCATAATAATGTCTGGATTTGATTTCCTAGCTTCTTGGATATACAGTTCATCTACATACTCCGTGTCATTTTGTAAATTCAATTCTTCGACTCGATTTATAGACTCTTCAATTTCTATAAGCGCAGTAGCAATATTTGTTAATATTGAGCTATTCAGTTCAGATTCAAACACGTTTTTTGAAAAATGATCTTGTATAATTGTAAGTGTATTGCTAAGGCTCACTAGGGATAATACATCTTCTGAGTCAATGTTTGCCAAATAACCGTTGACTCTACATACTGCATTACAAATTTCCCAAAACAAATAATATTGTTTTGATTCATTACTTTTTATTACATTTTCTAGAACTTTCGTTAATGTTTTATGCAGAGTCTTCATATGTTTTTTGAGAACAGGAATAACATCTAGTCTCGGGAGATTATTTTCTAATGTTATTAGAATCTGTGCCATCCTTTGTAGTACTTCTAATTTATTGTCATTCTCTAAAATATTAAACATTCCAATATTATTTTCTATTGCAGATATGTGTGATGAAATCTCATTAAGACTGTGTTTTATTGTTAAGATTGTATTTTTCAAAGTCTCCTCGTTGTTAACATTTGTTTCTCTTGACAATAATTCAAATGAGCCTCTCAGTTTTACGATTGGATCCATAACAGTTTCAATTATTTGTGTATTATACTTTTTTAACATCGTGTCTGCTTCCCTGATCGAAAGCGTTTCGATTTGTTCTAATGCTCTTTGTAAGTCTTGGATAGGAACCGAAATGTTATTGAGTATTATTTCAGCTCGCTTGACTTTTATAATATCTGTTATTTCATCACTTACGTCACTTTCAACTATACACAACAAAGCGGTAAGAGGACTTTTAAGATCAAATATGGCCCTTTGTGTCTCTTTTAAATGCGTAACCTCAAGAGTTAGCTCTCCTAACTCTATTTTGTTAGCTTCAAAGAATGTTGTTTTGTTTTCAATTGCCTCTGCTGCAAGCTTAATAACTGTTATTGTTTCATTAGTTTGTGAATCAACTTCTAAAAGTGTTTTTTCGTCTGTCAATAAATAATCATATTTAGTTACGGAATTTAATTCTGAAAGTACCTTTTGCATTGCTGATCCACAAGTTTCAATAAGAGATATGCATGTCTTTTTTACTAATGTTTTATTATCACTTTCTATGTCAATGCATTTTTCTATAATAGTAAGAGATTGATGAAAAGCCTTTAAGGATTTTGGAAGTCTATTAAATAATGAGCTACTAACTTTTCTAGAATCCATTACTGGCTCTTTAATCACATCTGCAATACTATGTATCTCTGAGAGAGGCTCTATCAAGCTGCCAATTATCTCTAAGCTTTTCGAGGCTGTAGCCACTGACGACATGAATTCTGACTTAAGAATAATATCTCTTTCAATTAACTGAATATCATTGATTACCTTAGAAAGGTATAAACTGACCGCTGACATTGCTTTTTGGAATTCTTCATCACTCATAGTTGATTTTTGCGGTAATTCGGTTTCTATATTTGACACATCTTTTTTATTTTCAAGCTTACTGAGAGACTTTTCATTGCTACTACTAGATTGCTGAGAAGTACAACATTGCTTTTCTTTGACATACATAATAAACTGAGGTTCTAATTCGTTTGTATTATCAATGTATTTTATTTTATCTTTACAAAGTATCGTTTTCGTTGGATCTGATGATTCTAGCATAACTTCAGGTAAAGGTTTAGATATATTCGATTTCAATTTTTCTGAACTGTGAGCGCTAGCATAACTCTGAAAATCACTTTCCGAAAGAACTTGAGTGTCATCATCTTTTTTTTCTTCCGAGAGAGAAGCATCTCCAGATAAGCTAAAATAATCATCGGCACTCTTTTGCGAGTCAGACTTTTTTCTCCTTAATTTCATATGCGCATCAGACTTTTCTTCATTAAGCAAAGCCATTGTTTTTTCTATATAATTTTCGGCAGCATCGACTTCTTGGTCTAAAGAGAGTTGCGGTAGTCCATTTTCGTCCACTATAGATATATCTTCAATATCAGCCTCTGTGCGTAGATCTTCTTCTGGTGAAACAAAATATTCAGGAGAAACATCAATTATTATTGCTTCCATCAATAAATTGCCGGATGTTGAAGTTTCTTTAACAAATCTAAGAGGCGGTAATTCAACTACATTATGTTCAGTAATATTTTCTGATAATTGGTCTGCATACATTTCAACAATTTGCAATGCCTCTTCTTCAGTCAAATCAGGAGTCTCGTATAGTGAAACTGAAACTTCCTTTCCATCAAAAGAGAATGAAATCTCTCCTTTATCATCAAGTGTGATGTCCCCCACTGGAGTGTCATACATTTGAGATGTTCTTTCTTCATGTATTGTACTCAGAGACAAATTTCTTTGGAGTGCTTGGTCATCAATCTTTTTCTTCTCTTTCGCTTTCATGGAGTCTTCGAAACCAAGAAG
The DNA here is from genome assembly GCA_036509395.1 of Antheraea yamamai. Taxonomy (NCBI): domain Eukaryota; kingdom Metazoa; phylum Arthropoda; class Insecta; order Lepidoptera; family Saturniidae; genus Antheraea; species Antheraea yamamai. The sequence goes on along the minus strand of AP028424.1, from coordinate 484,861 downwards.
TGACGCTGAGCTAGCAGCAACTCCCATACAATTTGAAGCTTCACATGTATACGTACCAAGGCAACACGTACCATCTTGACCTGATATAATTCTATGTATATCCCCGGGTTTCAGTTCTTCTCCGTCTTTATACCACTTAAGAACGGGTTGAGGAACACCAATTACTTTACATTCAAGGTTCACTGCTCCTTCATCTGACAATATAGCTTGAAGGTTTTCGAGGAATCTTGGTTTTTTGTAATGTCTTGGTATGATTAGTTTAAGAAAACAAGATGTAACGCTGTGACCAAAATCATTCATTGCAACACACTTCCACTCTGCTTGATCAAGAAACTCGAGGTTTTGTATGTCAAGGAAAAACACACCACGATCTTCTTTACCAAGGTGACAGCGCGGTGACTCATCTATAGGCTGATCGTCGCGATACCATAACACCGAAGGTTCGGGTGGAATTGCAACTGAAAGTCAATACAGCTACTGATTATAAACACTAAACATACTAAGAGTATAAATAGATCATGGAATATTATTTTATGTATTTAAAATTTTTATTTACCTTTAACCGTGAAACGATATTGTTCATCGATTTTCGATTCAATACTTTTTAATCCTTGTACAAATTTAGGCGCTTGATTTTTAGAAAAGAGCTGTAGTTTTTCCTCTTCATTTAATTGGTTTTGGATATCTTCAACTGTCAATTCTGCGGAGCTGCTCGCTTGACCCATGCAATTCCTGGCTATACAGCAGTAAGAGCCCAGGGAATTAGTTCCAGTGAGTTGGTATACATCACCTGGTTTTAATTCTTGCCCGTCTTTAAACCAACTAAGTATTGGTGTAGGAAAACCGACGACTTTACATTCGAAGGAGACAAGACCTTCATCAGTGAGAACCGCTTGTAAATTTTCCATAAAACGTGGTTTTCTGTAGTTTTTGGGTACTGTAAATCGAAATTGATTAAATTATAGCAGTTTTTCATCCGCGAAACATCATATCAATGAAAATAAAATATACTTGCACAGCAAAGAGGGGGCAGTATGCCTGCTGATAAGCACTGCACAAACCAAAAGAAATAGTGACCATCAAGGAAGCAGCGATGAGTGGCCAGTTTCCCCTGTCATAATAGCCTATAAGCCTCTTTGACTAGTCGGTACACTTTCACTAGCTGAACCAATAACGCGATAACTAAAAAAAGTATCAGTGGGACAAGTGAAAGGTGGTCACGACCCACATATGTACAAACCCTTATCATCACATTTTGTGGTTAGCAGATATATATGTATATATTTATGTATATATATGTATGTCATATATGTATATGACAAGGCATGCCATTAAGTTGAGTGTTACATCCCATATATCGTGATTATAATCTCGTGCGTGCGTCGTTTTGGCGATCATTTTTCAATATAGGAATCCAAACCAAGAAAAATAATAACACACCGTATGATGACACGTTAAATTGAATAGTAACGACGGTCGAAAGCATAAAGAATAATTACAATACAATACAAAGCAAGTATAACATAATTTATACAATCGTACCCACTTCTAGTCAAATTCGACAACCTCTGAATTGATGTACGTCTACTGATCATACTTACCATCCATAGTAACGAAGCAGGTCGAAATGCCGACACGACCGCCAGTGCTAGTCGCGACCGCTTTCCATTCACCTTCATCACACCACTCGCAACATGATATCTCCAGCATAAAAGCGCCAACACCGTCTTCTAATATGTGATACCTTTTATAATACAAAAAAAAAAAAACGATTCCGTAATACTATCCTTAGAACATTTTCTAATAAACTCTAACATATAATTATTTTGTGACAGAATTAAGATTACAGTGCTAAAACACTATCATATATTTATATACTAATAAAACACTGGCATATTACTTCACAAACAATAATAAGAATTTCACGGAAGCATCACTTTGCTAAACATAACTCAAGACGCCGCGCTGTTACGTTAAGAGTAAAAGAGACCTCATTGTCAAATTCAACTCACATCAAATCAAAAATGCTTAATGCAATTTGGGCCTTGAGAAAACGCTTATCAACTTTAAAAGTATCACCGGTTTGCAAAATAACCAGTTATTGAAAAGAACTGGCAAGAAATTTGATCTGGTTTATCTGTTCATGATACATATTTCTACAAACATAAATAATTACATTTATTTTTGGCGGATACACAGAGAGGGGTTCTTTGAATATTTAAAACTGCCGGATACAACATCAGTTTTTGTTCACTGTAAATTAAGATAGCTCTCTTGTCGGGTAATTCACTATCGTTATAATTGGTTCCGTTAAGAGTATGTTGTTAGAACCACAGTTCAACGTGATTATTCAGACCGATATACAGACATATTCAGACACATATACGATTCCAGTAACTGGTGCATTAATATCAGTTCATTTGCAAATCCATACCTTTCATTAGACTCGACTTTGCCTTCCTTGTTGTACCAAACTACCGACCGAGGCCACGGCGGTACCACAACCTGACAGCTGAGGGTAAGCGGTTCACAGATCCTAACAAACTGGTCTTCCAACTCCTTGGTGAAAATTGGCGGTGGCTCCGGCGAAATACCACTGCAAATGACGTATCTTATTACCACAGTGACACGAATGATAATTTTAACTACCGGAAAATAAAACGCGTCCTACTTGTACCATACTGATTGAACGGCAGGCAAATAACAGGGTTATTGCTACTTAATATCCAACTATCTAAAGCTTTCATTGAGCTATTTTATCCACATGTTGGCCTTTGCTTTTGGACAGTACTTGTCAGTACATATTATAAAACAAAGTAGCTTTTCGTATTCGTCTGTGTGTTACATGAGTTCTTCTAAAAAATGCAATAAGATCTTGATACGATGTTCACTAACGATTAGAAGTTTTTCTGCGGAAGGGTTTTATGCAAAATAGATGTATGTAAATTTTACACAAAAAAGAAGAGCCGTATACAGAGTAGAGTATCAATGTATTGTAATAATGTCGTATGAAGAATTTTTCGGGCGTTTCCATTGAAAACGCTGGCTAAACTATATGCGATACATAAAACAATGTACTATGATATTGTATATCTGAAAATTGACTCCCGAAAGTCCACGATGGTATACGTTCATCTCCTAAGAACAACCCACAGGCGTCATTATTACCTCTAACATATTATTAAAAAATAATTGGTTATTCGCGACGCTATTTTGACTAATACATTATTAACTTTTACCCAATTAAACACTTCTGTTACGTTAGTTATTTACTGTATATCAAAATCATACTCGTATCACTTTAATCAATATCTTAGAAAATATCACTGATTAAAAATTACGTGCAACACAATTAGATTTTTCTAAAAATGTATCTATAATTCTATATCACTTAGATACTTATAAGGCAACATAAAACACTGATGCGGTCGTTAATTAAACACAATGCTGAACCACCTCCGTAACAATGTAAACGTTGCATAGATATAGGCAAAAGCATCCTTCATCGAAGGCCACTAACCTGGCGGTAGATCTAATGGAGCCTTCCTTATTACTGCGTCCAACCACGTGGACTTTGGATGAAGAATACGCCCTGCCCATGCAGTTCACCGCCTCGCATGTATAAGTGCCTAATGATGTCGGATCCTCAGCATTTGCTGTTAACGCAAACACATCGCCCGCTTTTATTTCGCGGCTATCCTGAAATATTAGTATAAAGTTTTATAATTTACGGGTAAATTAGAGTAGATAGACGATGAATCACTATAATATTTAAGAATCAGATGTGTTGAATTGAATTATTTTGGTGCAATTTCGAGTGTGGTAAAGGCAATGCTCGGTAGTGAGTCTTATTGAAATTTTGTGGCCTTGTTCTACGAGACGACCTCCTCCTAGAGGAGGCGGTGGAGAGAATATGCGACGTAGATCCTCTGAGCGGCCCTCCGCCAGGTAGACATTATGCTTGTCTCCTTCCACCACTGTTACCGGACCTGGGAAGATAGGTAGAAAGGCCCATATTCCTATTGCACAGGTCTGGCAGACAGTCGAGACGGCAGATGTGTACACGGTCATCCCTTGACTAGGTCTTGGCCCGGCAATGCTTAACGCTGGGCCAAGCGGTGGGGCGGCACGATGAATAAATACTCAAGAGATCTCGTACCGCCCAAAGCAAGCGGCGGATGTACACCGTGGAGATTTAGTCGGAACTCCACGTAGGATTTCCCACGTTAAAAAAAAAGTTTATAATAGGCGAACAACATTTTACACTACTTGGACATCCATTTAAGTATCCATCAACGATATCTTATGAGAATTACATGAACGTACATTTACTGGATATTAACGAAACGATAGTGACGTCTAAAAAGACGTTCCTCTTTGTACATCCGCTATAGACGATTGTAAATATAATGTTATGTTCTAAAAGTATGTATAGTACAATAGAAACATAAACCATATCGAGATTCATGACGCTTCGTTTCGATGGCTGGCGTATTATGGGAACCGGTGGTAGAGTTTTGACGTTAGTAAGTATATTTTTAGGGATTAAATTTAATAAAGTATTTTTGATTATAACTAAGGAACTCTTTTACAGTATATGTACGATAATCAGCTGATAACCAGCAAAATACGAAAATCCTGTGGCCTCATATCTGGTCCAGTTAAAGTTGACAAGGAATTAGTATATCCATAAATATTCAATTAACTGATATTTTTTAATTATGTAATGAACTGTTCCTAGTAAAAGAATATACTTTATGGACATTTTTCAGTGAATAGTGAGTTTAAAAAAAAAACAGAATTACCTTGAACCACCTTAGGACAGGCGTAGGAACACCAACGACTTTACATTCCAGTGATACGGTGCCTTGCTCCGTGAGAAGTGCCCGCAATTCCTCTATGAATTCGGGACGTTTGTAGGCTTTGGGCACTGGTGAGATTTAACATGGTTTATTATAATTATTCCGAGAAGCAACGTGAGCGCCAGAAACGTACCTTTTAAACTAATGCAATTAATCATCGCAATATCTATATTATATATTTTCTATACATATAATAAAAATGAAGTGTCTGTATGTAATATCAAAATATTTTTTTTTACTGATTGGCTACGAAAGTATACACGCTACTGACAACAAAAATGAAATTTTTAAAATTTTTGTCTGTCTGTCTTTCTGTCTGTCTGTTTGTTCCGGGTAATCTCCGAAACGGCTGGACCGATTTTGACTGGAATTTCACTCGCAAATAGCTGAAATTACAGCGGGTTACTTAGGGTACTCTAAATTAGACTAGCTATTAACCGTGGCTTTGCCCGCAGTACTATCTTCAAAACAGTTAGACCGATCTTCACGATACTTTCATTGACAGATATCTGACCTTATAAAAAGTAATTCAAGCAATTTTAGTATATACTAGCTGTTAACCGTGGCTTCGCCTGCAGTGCTATCTCCAAAGCGGTTCGACCGATCTTCACGAAACTTTTACTGGCAGATAGCTGACTTTACAAAAAGTAATTTAAGCAATTTTAGTTTATACTAGCTGTTGTCCGTGGCTTCGCCCGCACTGCTATCTCCAAAACGGTTAGACCGGTTTTTACGAGACTTTCACCGGTAGATAGCGGACATTATAAAAATTAATTTAGTATATTTTAATTTAAACTAGCTGTTAACCATGGCTTCACTCGCTGTGCTATGATCAAAACGCTTAGACCTATTTTCACAGGACTTTTACTGGTTAGATAGCGAGTCTTATAAAAAGTAATTGAAGTTATTCTATTTTAGACTAGCTGTTACCCGCGACTTTGTCTGCTTGAAATTTATTATACATTCTTTACTTTTAATAAGAGACAGAATTATCAGCTTATTGTTTACAATTCGACATTATAATTATTAATAACTTTAATGATATAGAGGTCTTCCTAATAGGATCTTAGATTATAAACGTTTCACGTAAAGAATTCCATAATTCAATTCCTTGCGGAATAGACAAGTGTTTATTTTTTGTATAGTCACAAAATCTTAATTGTATTAATAGCAATGTATATTAAATGTAATGTACATGTAAATCTTTATAATAACATTTTAAGTTACTGTTTCATTAGTTCCTTATACAGTGTAAGGGAGCACTGAGGTAGTTATATGGTGGGTTAAGGTTCCAAATATGTTGCTGATGACAAATCTCATTTGGCACGCTGTTAGTATTTATATATCTAATGTACACGTTACATGTTACTGTAAATGGCATACGTGTCGTACTTACAATTGCTTTTAGAGAGCATTTCTATAATTGTACAAGGTCTCACAATTTAATAATTCTTTAATACGATTTAAAAAAAAAACGCGTGCGGAGCCGCGGGTACAGATACTATTATTATAAGATGTAGACATTGACCTTCATGCAAAGGTTACTCAGTGATAACACGCTCTGACAATACTAGAAACAGTAACAAATTGATCATTTCACATTTCAGGGTCATAAAAACCAGTAACAGTTTTTTCCGGATAATCAGTTCAAGGACAATGTCAAGCGGATTTTAATGTCTAGAGGCATTATTAGATGAATCAATAGGTGAATGACGGTGACGTCTAGAAATGACGCCCTTCTCTGTGCATCCACCAAAAACTAGTATAACTATCTATGTTTGTAAAAACTTGCATCAAGAAAAGATAAATCATATCGAGTTCCTTGCCCTATTCTTCTCGATGTCTGAGATGTTTGTCCGAACCGGTGGAAGCTTCGACGTTCATAAACGACTTCTCAGGGCCTAAACTGAATAAAGTATTTTTGATTTTGACACCCGAGCTTTCGCGGTAATAATAACTTTAGATAATTTTAATGCCCGCTTACCGAATTACCACCTCAAATTTAATATACTCAACACCGATAGCCGTACTTAGAATCATAATATTTTATATACTGCTAGCCTATGGAACAAATAAATCATAATAATTATGAATTTGTGAACTATCCCGGTTCATCTAAAATAAACGATAATATTTATGATTATTCATGTTCTCCTTATAGTATCTCTTCAATTACTCAAGGTTAAATATCAGCTATACATTTATATTCATTTACTTTAATATTAGGTCTTTACTTATGAAATTGCCGTTTTGTATGAAAAAAATTAAACGAATTTTTTTCATGTATTTTTTATTTGTATTAATCGAAGTAATCACCCATGCAATCAATGCATCTTTGCCGACGCAGTGGCAATTTATTGATGCCCTTTTTAAAGAAATCAGCTGGACGGGAGGCAACAAATTCTTCAAAGGCATTTTATACTGCCTCTCGGGTATTTAATTTTTTTCCCACCAAGGAGTTATCCAAATTCTGAAAAAAGTAGTAGTCTGTAGGCGCACGGTCTGGCGAGTAGGGCGGATGACGGAGAACTTCCAACCCCAGTTCTTGCAACTTGGAGACCGTCTGCTGTGCAGTATGAGGTCGCGCGTTGTCGTGTAGGAGCAGCGGAGACGAGCGATTGACCAATGCTTGTTGGAGATGTGCCAGCTTCTCCATCATTGTGTTCAGTTCTTCACAGTACATATCTGCAGTAATACTCACCCCGTTTGGTAAGAAGCTGTGATGAATCACACCGGCGCTAGACCACCAAACAGTGACCATCACTTTTCTAAGGGTAAGTTTTCGTTTAGGGCATTGTTTAGGTGCTGAACCACGATCCAAACAACTTGCTGAGCGCTTGCGGTTATCAAACAGAATCCATTTTTCATCGCAGGTAACAATACGGTTCAAAATTCCTTCATTTGTGTGTCTGTTGAGCAGTGCAAGGCACGTCTCGACGCGTACTTCGCGCTGGCGATCATTGAGTTCGTGGGGCACACATTTGTCAAGCTTTTTTATCTTGCCAATTTGACGCAAATGGACCAATATTGTTTTGACGCTGACGTCGAAAGCTGCTACTAATTCAGCCGTAGATTGTGTATCATCAGCTTCCACAATCGCCTTTAATTCGTCATTGTCGACCAAAGTCTTCGGACGACCGCGAGGTTCATTTTTCAGGTCAAAATTCCCAGAACGGAAGCGAGCAAACTAATAACAGGTGGTGCGTTGGTTTGTAGTATTAGCTCCGTAAACGTCGTTGATGTTGCGTGCCGCTTGTGCCACGTTGCTGTCACGACGGTACTCATATTCCATAATTACTCGAATTTTTAACGTATCCATGATGACAAAAAAGATTGAAATGCGATGAAAATGTAACACTAATCAATAAACAAATGACTGCTTTTGGAAAAAGAATTCCATGTTTTTAAAATAGAATTAATTTGAAATTAGAATTCTTAGCCAAACAAAAATTATTTTGATTTGAAATGGCCATTACTGCAGAACGGCAATTTCATAGGTAAAGACCTATTACATTATTTTCTCTTATGGCCTTCCACTCTTGGCCATCTTGACTCTCCATAGCAAAGATTTAATTTAGTAGAAATTTCAAGAAAGTTAAATAAAGTGATGACAATTATTGTTCTAAAAATTACTTTCAGGGATCAAGTGGTGTATATTACATATGCCGTATATATTGCCAGTGTATGGATTGCAGCTCTCTCGATGGTCACTATTGTTTTTGGATTGCACTGTGATTCACTGTGACATCAGGTACGGTGCGATCATGTTGTAATGGTCGAATGAAAATATAAAACTTGTTTTAAAGGTCATAATTCATTAAGCAACCACAAGCCACCGTTGTAAGTGAAACGATGAGTAAATATATTTACCAAGCACGTTGAGATGAGCTGAGCAGCTGGCCCTACCGCCAGAGTTTTCCGCAGTGCAGGTCCAGCGGCCGGCATCGTCTACGCTTACAGTGGCGACGTCCGCGCACCAGAAATTTCCGTCCCTCGCCAGCGACACCCTTTCCGCCTCTAAAAGCCGTCTTTCGTTGCGATACCATGTTACCTGCAAATTATATCGCAATAATACCAAAATTATATCTTGTTACATACATATAATAATATATAATATTCGCATCCGTGTAATAAAAATAAAGGACAAATCAAAAACTCGCGAAGCTCTACATATTAAAATAAACCTTCGCACCCAACGATATTAATGATATCATACATTATGTGCAGTTTTTGATCACAGGAACGAATAATTTATTTGAGAAATGTAAATATTTGTAAACAGAGTACGTCTCTATTTCAACTCGTCATTAAGTAACTCCATCAGAGCAATCGGTTACGTTCGCGTGTAAGGTTACTTGTATAATTTTGTTTGTGTCTAGCTGGTGCTCGCCTCTTCTATCTGCGTAAGCTGTTTTCTTATTTTATGGGAACCTCGTAGCTTATATGCGATAAGAGTTAATAAGGAAGCGATGATAAAAAGCAATAGTGAAACAAAATATATCTTCAACCGATTTTTATAACATTTTGTAGACGTGAAGAATATCATACTAGAACTGATAGTCTATAGAAAATGACTAGTAACTTCTTTAGTCTTAATAAAATATGCTGAAATTTTAATAAAGTAAGACAACGAATCGGAAATAATTACCGGAGAAAACATTATAGTTCCGCTGATTTTATCAACTTTTTATTACTCTAAAGTAGCAATTCTTATAATATATATATATATATATATTTTGTGAAGGTATTTCAGATACAATAATAACGATTTGTATCAAATTTTCTATTTACTTAGATGAGGTTTCGCTTTTTAAGTTTATCAGTATATCAGTATTGAGAAAACGTAATTTTACATAAAGCGAAAAACATTTTTTCATAAGTAATTGGTGAAGCCTATATAATAAAGCGTAAATATCGTTACCTATGAAAGATAACCTACTGGTACGTCAAATGTAATGAATACGTTCGACTACGTACGTCCAATAGCAACAATGCGGACATTATGTTAACCAAACCAGTGTAGCTCTATCACCCAGGAACTTATAATAAAACATGTTTTTTTAAATGTAAAACATGTATTAAATCATACGTGAGATACATGATGTAAACATGATGGGAAACTGATCCTTAATAACATTATCGGATGACCGTTGCCGTTGCTGTTATAATTTATTAGTTCGCTATTGTTGTGCCTCAAACAACTATGATGTCTTTTACATTGTATATCAGTAAGAGATGAAACATTACAACTAATCTAATTTACAATGAAAACGATGCGTCGGTTGTGTTTCGTTCGGCGCCACACTTGTTTATATAATAACTACGTTGTTGATCTGTCGGATTATGTTTTCAAAACACAACGCTTGTTAAAAATCTATTTCGTGAAATAATGGCGTCTTAAATTAAATCTCGTGGATAGAACAACCGGGTTCGCGCTTCAAAAATAAATTGAACGTACATTTTTTGTTCTGTATTTCAATTATTTGTTTCATAACCTACTGAATAAAAAATGGGATCAAAATCCACTTATTACTTCTTTAACATTATAATAATTATTTTAATAAAACGAATATTCAAAAATGTCCAACAAAAGATTTTGATAATTACATAGATATAGATAGCGTCCTTTCGTTAAATCTTAAATTGTAATAGACACACAAGTCAACAGCATATTTTGACTACAATGCATTAAGCCATCAAACCATTAAATAATACATCCTGTCGCGTTCCGTAGTCAGACAATTGTCACCGTTCCAGTACAAACGCATTAATTACGTATTCCGCAATAACGAAACGGTAGCCGATGACGCACTATTTTTCATACTGATACATTCAGATAATTTACCAGCATTTAAACTAAGATTTAGTCGAGCATCGATAGTGGTACCTCTAGCAACGTAATGTAATGGAACAGTGATAGTACAGTAGGAATTGCTTTATATGCTTTAAGTTCTCAGTTATAAGAAACGTCATTATAGAAAATACAATATAGTGGTAGAACTATTTTAATGCTACTCTAGATAACTAGTCACATTCTATTAAGACCATTCTGTCGCCAAACAACTTTAGGTGTAACTCCAGCACCTGAGAAAATTCGCCATTGACTTCTTGTGTTATCACTCAACAACAAGTAAGATTGTGGTCATATGCTTAATCCTCAAAAAAAATTTAAATTTTAAATAAAACTAGATGGCCGTAGTACTTTTTTTTTAACGTGGGGAAATCCCTTTTGGATACGCCACCCCCCCGGGGGAGAGGGTGGGTTATGTCCGACTCGCACGGACTAAAACCCCATGGTGTACCGACAGACCGCTATTGTGGGGGCGGCAAGGGATCCAACAAGCTAATCAACCTTGTAGAGCCGCCCCCACGGTCCGCCCGGCGGAAGGTGACCGCCGGGCTCCTACCTACAGAGGGGCAGACAGGGTACACACCGGCTGCCCCCCCTCGTCCGCCGGACCTGTGCAATGTGGGGATGGGCCAGGAGGCCCATCCCCTCAGGTCTGGCTGGTGGCGGGAGGAGATGGGCGAAGCGCCGCCTCCTCCCGCCTGTCCTTCGTTGACGGAGAGGGCCGCTTAGAGGATCTACCTCGCGGGCCCTGTCCGCCGCCTCCTTCTGCGAGATGACTTCCTCGCAGAAGGAGGCCATCGCTCGTCACGCCTGTTAGTCCGCTCCTACCGCCGCCGCCAGAATACGGCGCTGCTCTCCCCACGCAGCACACTCAGACAGGCCGTAGTACTAAGCTGACTGTTGACTACAAGTAATAACGTGTTCACACTATAATCTACTTAAAGTTGGACGTAGTAGTGAATGAAAAGGTGTCCAATACGAACTTATAGTTCATTGTATCGGTCGTATATTTGCCGAAAGCATGCATTGTCTTTGTATGTTATTCATCGCAAGTGATAAGCATCGCAGTAGCATTTGCCAGTGTGATTATGACATGTTCTTATAAGTATTATTATATTGCAATTTAATATCGTTCTTTTGGTTTTTAAATGTTTAAGTCATTTTATAAACATACTAAACATTACCATATTCTAAATAAATATAAAAAAATTGATACACCTGGCAATTCATATTTTATGGTTATAACTAGAAATATTATATAATTTAATATAGATAATTTTTTAAGCTGATTAAAAATATAAAATAAATGAAGAATAAAGAAACGTAAAACGTACGACTCTTATGAATAGTTCGCGTTTGGTAATTTAATGTATTAGTTTGGTTATATATTTAAATTACTTTGCGCTGTTAATAATATTCTATATATTCTTTTGGATATTTTATTTCAAGAATGATTGATAAATATTGAAATGATTTATAAAGTTCCCGTCAAAAACCTAATACATTATTTCAGCTGGGTTGCGAATAAATCATAAAAAATATATATGTACGGAACTCGTAAATCATGAAAATTCGCACGTACTCGTTCGCTTATATCCGCAAAATTTGTTTACTAACACAGACATACAACAAAGTAAACGTTTGAATGTGTGACTAAATAATTAGATTATATATAGAACAACGGATGTACGGAGCGAAAATAGAAGAATTATGTCATTGGGCCGATTCGATGGCACATTCCTTTCTCGTGAAGGTTTTATACTTTCGCCCGGCCATTTAGATAATAATAACACGAGGGTTTGAGTGTTGATTAACACATGTAATTGTAACGGGTCAGTTGAATACAAATGGTTATTGGATATCGCTTCGCAGGCGAGAAGGAATGTACCGTGAAGAGGTGACCGTTGATAAATTTATAAATAAATTAAATCCACGAATCATCGGCGCGCTCAGCCAACTGCATTACTCGAGAGTTCTATATGTGTATGTCCCTTTGAAAACAGGGGGCGGCGGCGCGACGCCAGATGTTTTTACGTTTTCTTACGACATTAATGTCAACTAAAATTAAGTCATGTTGTATTGCCCATTCCTTTACACACCAATGGTATGTTTCAAAACAATTTGATTCCGAACGAATTATATTCAAAGAGAATACGTACGCTTCATAAACCGTTTACGGTTTTGGAATAAGAAACAACTAGCCTTTTCAGTCTCATACAAATTTCATAAAACTATGTATTATAAGTACGAAAGCAAACAGACAGAAAGTTATTTTTTATATATATCGTTACATCTTGTACAAAAACTCGTTCTTATAAGTAAATAATAGAAGAGTCATCGAGTCGTGAAAAAAAGGAATGCAGAGATTGAACCCTTATTATTACATACGTATGTTTTGAAAATTTAGTCAGATAATTCAAAAAAAGCTATATCTGCCTACCAGGTCTAAGCATAGCTGAGAACTATAAGAGTAACAGACTATGCAACTTTCTTCAGGTAACAAATTCTTATAGAATAAAAAGTGATCTGTTATATTGAAAAGCAAAAAAGTTATATGTTCGAATATCATTATGTTAACGATGAACAATCATTTAGCATATTATTAAAAAAAATATTTTCACGACATGGAAGTAGGGGATTAAAGGATTCAGAGTTATATATTATGTAATTAAAATTAAAATTCCATCATTTAAAGCAAAGTACAAGTTCATAAGTTTAAAAACATTCTTAACATGCGTGCATTAGTCGCTATTAAATATATTTGTTTATGTAATCCTGTAGTTCCTCATCAAGAATATACAATAGACAAAAGATATCCCCATATAGCTCTATCCTGAAAGACATTTTCCAGTTCTCTCTCTCTCTCATATTTTCAACAGAGCATCTTCGACCGGACCTCCATTAAGCCAATTAAGGCATTTCAACGATAATTATATATATACTTTATCCGTGTTATTACAAAAAAGTTAAATACGTATTAAATACTTGGTTTAAAAAAGTCTCCTAATAAACGCACCGCGCACGCCCGAGGCAAATTCGCATTATACTTTTTCACAAGTCTAACCTAACGTAATCAAAGCGAGACAAAAAAGCAAGATGGCGAACATTCAGCGAGCGCGGTGCATTTAATATGAGACCTTTTTAAAGCCAGGGTTCAATACGTATTTAACTTTTTTGTAATAACACCGCATAAGTTTAGCGTTTGACCACAAACTCATTTGATGATTAATCAGGCCGTGATCTAAGATGGTAAACACGCCAAATCTAGAGGGAACTGGCTCTCAAGTGCAGCTGCCGGAACACACCAACATATTATTGGCAACAGAATTTCAAGTGAATGGTGGTAGCTAGTCAGGCGGACTTAATAAAAAACCCAACCACCTTGCAAATATATAACGGTAACGTAGATAATAATTGTGAATAAATAAAAGTGAATAGTTTTCCATTTACCAGTAAAATTCTGATCAAAATTGGTTCAACTGTTTCGTAGATTACCCCGAGCCAACAACATACACTGTAATTCATTTGTATGGATAGTTCCAGCGGTGTTACAACGGAATATATGTACATTAATAATAATTACCCAAGACATTATGTAAAATACAATATGATATTACTCGATCAAAATGGTTTATTTACCATAAGCTTCCGCTTATAAGAGAGTATATATAGTTTAATTAATGATCCTTCAGAAGTCAATAAGACTGGATGTAAATGGCAGTTTCTCGTACATACCGTGAGAGTTATAGTATTTTTAAAATGTTTGTAAGTTTTAGCGTTTAATGCGGTTAATCTCACCTTGTGAAGTGTCAATATATGCCTGAACAGGCCCAACGCGATAGCGGACTAAGCCGAGAAAGAACTCGCTTTCAACTGTAACTACCAGAACACACCTACACCTACAGATGTGTTCTTTACAGAGTTTCCACTTAATCGCGCTAAGAAAAAGGCCAGGATCAGGCACACTGTAGAAATTTAGACATATGTCAATCGACGCTATGTATGAATACGCTACCATTACACCATTATTGTCTTAAAATAATAATTATGACACATAATAGAAGAAACTGCAATGGTCTAATGTTTTGCTATTCGAAATAGCAAGTTCAATAATCTTTGCATCACCGTAGCTTCATCTCACCAGCTTTCACTCTATACTACGCTCACCACTTTATCTACCTAATATAATTCTTAAAATTGACCAAGAGACAATGCACACCTTAAACTCGTGAGCCTAACACTAAGAAATATTACTTAAATGTGTTAAAACTTACGTTATCCAAAGTATATCTTATCAGATACACGACTCGTACTAAATAGTTACCTTGCATTCTGTGGAACTGATTATCTCGACGAGGAACCTGGTCCGCGTGCCGACCTTTACAGTGAGGTCCTGCAGACGCCGCAGAAACACTGGCGGGTCATCGCCCGTTGGTACCTCGTCTGCCGACACCTCTAACCGGACGCGGGCCGTGTCGCTACCGGCTGCGTTACTCGCCTGCACATCAAAGAATTTACTCGCATACACGTCGCAGATGTGTGGCATTACGCAACTAAATCGCATTCGAAACTAATAACCCGGGGTAGCCTTTGATTCTGTGACATTGCAGACATGCAGAAAGAGAGTTGTCTCCACTGGTACGGCCATATAAATTGCAGGCCTCCAGACTATTTCGAAAATAGATGTCTCAACATCACCGTACAAGGCCCAAGAAACGTTGGCTGGACATGGTGAAGTCGGGCATAACGGAGAACCACCTCGCACAAAAGGATACTGAAAACCGGGCCAAGTGGAGGAAGCGAAGTAGGGAAGGGGACCCTGGTACCAGGTCGAGATAACGCTAGGTAGAAGAAGAAGACTTGGCGGAGACATAAAGAGTGTATTATCAAAGCAATCAACAACCTTCTATTATCTATATTCATGAATTGATTCTGAATCTAAATCAACTCTATGTAACAATACTATATATTATGTAGTCTATATTCTCTATACTATGTCACTCACACAATTAAGGAGAATTTAAGAACACCTCATATTTTAAAATCTATTGAAACGTTCTAGCTAGAACGTCTACCAAGGAACTGGACATGCTCGAAAAGCATGGCCTTCCCTTTGTATTATCTCGTAATTAAGAGCGATTTCAATTATTGTATAAAAGCTTCTTGTAACCCAGTGTAATATGAAACTAAATAAACATGTAAATATGCAACGTCGCAAACTCACTTGTAACGTGTAGACTCCGGTGTCGCCAGCTCGGGCAGCGCTCACTGTCAGCCTGACACCACCAGCATCTTCAGAACTTGTAATCCGGGGGTCCAAAGATGCGCCTGTCCTACTCCTAAAACATACATTCGTTTACAATGAATACATGCGCGAAGTAAAGTGACAGCGATCAGTACGCCGCGCCGTATTACTCAAATTCCCTGATATGAAAATACAAAAGGCTTACACAAAAAAATTGTTAAGAAAAATATCGCGATTCGAACGGAAATTTGTGGGAAAATATATTATTACCGTACACCTTCGAAAGCTCAAAAATATGAATGTTTTCTCGTTTTTCGACAACTTTTTGGCGCAATAAACCATACCTTCTACATCTTTCCAATTAAGGTTAAAATAAAACAATTACCCGTGTTAATCTGTGTAGCAGGATTTTTTGATTTTACAACTGGATTATATTGTACTAGCTGATTTCCGCGACTTCGTCTCTGCATTTCAATTGTTTTGTGATATCTTAAAGGGATCAGGCAGCGTTATCCACAAAAGCTCCCAGGCTACTTGACTTTTTCCGATACTTCCAACAATTATTGTTATATATCAACCATTTTACAAAAAATCTTGACAAATTATACTCGTATACCTAAACCTTCGTCGTGAACCATTCTATACTACCTACTGTCCTTAAGGAGAGGCGAATATGTTTCGTCTTATATATACTTGCTTTTTCGTTTTTTTTTGGTCCCGCAATGGAACCGCTCGTCATCAAATTTTGCATACTCATCGCCAAGTCGTACAAAGAAGGACATAGTTTAACTTTAATCCAGAAACTACTGCTCCTTAGGGGTAGATCAAATATACGTTAACGCGAGTGAAGTCGCGGACAAAAGCTATTTTTTTATTACATTATTTTCATGTCCTTTGAATAAATAATATACTTGAATAAATAGTAAATAAAATAAGTTTATTCTAATCATTATAAATATCGCAATCGTTCCGCTCTAACTACAAAACTAAATGATCAAGTTACTCATACATATCTATACAATTACATATAATAAAAATGAAGAGTCTGTATGTAATATTAAAATTATTTTTTTTTACTGATTGGGTACGAAAGTATACACGCTACTGATAACAAAAATGCAATTTTAAAAATTTTTGTCAGTCTGTCTATTTGTTCTGGGTAATCTCCGAAACGGCTGGACTTTCACTGGCAGATACTGGCAGATAGCTGAAATTACAACGGGTTCCTTAGGCTACTCTAAATTAGAGTAGCTATTAACCGCGGCTTCATCTGCAACGCTATCTCCAAAACGGTTGGACCAATTTTCACGGAACTTTCACCAGCAGATAGCGGACATCATAGCAAGTAATTTAGTCTATTTTAATTTGAACTAGCTGTTAACCGTGGCTACGCCCGCAGTACTATCTCCAGAACGGTTAGACCGGTCTTCACAAAACTGTCATTAACAGATATCTGACCTTATAAAAAGTAATTCAAGCAATTTTAGTTTCTACTAGCTGTTAACCGTGGCTTCGCCCGCTGTGCTATCGCCAAAACGGTTAGACTGATTTTCACGGGACTTTCACTGGTAGATAGCGAACCTTATAAAAAGTAATTGAGGTTATTCTATTTTAGACTAGCTGTTACCCGCGACTATGTCTGCATAAAATTTAGCAAGATTTCAACTAATTTTTAATTTTTAATAAGAGGAATAATTATCAGCTTATTGTTTACAATTCGACATTATAATTATTAATAACTTTAATGATATAGAGGTCTTCCTAATAAGATCTTAGATTATAAACGTATTACGTGAAGAGTTCCATAATACAATTTCTTGCAGAACAGACAAGCGTTTATTTTTTGTATAGTCACAAAATCTTAATTATAATAATGGCAATGTATATTAAATGTAATGTAAATGTAAATCTTTACAATAATAGATTAAGTTATTGTTTCATTAGTTCCTTATACAGTGTAAGTGACCACTGAAGTAGTTATATAGTGGGTTAAGGTTCCAAATACGTTGCTGTTCACAAACCTCATTTGGCACGCTGATAGTATTTATATATCTAATGTACACGTTACATGTTACGTTTAGTGGGGTGCGCGTCGTACTTACAATGGTCTTTAAAGAGCATTTCATTTATATTTATTTGTATAATTGTACATAGTCTCACAATTTTATAATTTGATACGATTTAAAAAAACGCGTGCGAACCTGCGCGTACAGCTAGTATAATAATAATAATATTCACTTAAAAAATATTTCGATGAATTACAGAATATTTCAGAAATTTAGGATAATATTTTCTTACATGAGAAAACCATAAATATAAACCATAAATAAAAAAAATTGGAGAATTTTTTTTTCTCTATGGTCGAAGTTCGACCACTGGACGAGCACATTTATAAAATGATAGCGCGATTGTTCGCGTATAATATGCTTGAAAACGTTCCGTTACAATAAAACCTCTGTAGCTGTCTACCGCCATGCAGTGGAGGCGATCGCGATCGCTTCACATTCGAAAAACAATTGACTACAAAAATGTCTGCAAACTATCGTCTGTTATAGTGAGTACTATTTTATAAATTTGAATTCTTTTAGGGCATTTTTCAGCGATAAAAAATAAAGTAGGTCTAGACAACAACGCCATACCGCGTCCAACTACAATTAATAATCATCCAGATGCCCCGATAACTACTTCAAGCCATATAGAAGGAGAACGATTATGAACACACCGACACCGGAGTTTTATATATAAAGATAATAAACTTTCATAAAACAATACATGAAAGAGCAAAAGATAAATACTCATTGTACCTAAGTCTACGGATTACCTGGTCTAGATATTCAGAAGTTAGAATAAAAGACATTGTTAGAATCGTGCATCTGAGCATTCTGTTAGCACACAATGAGACAATGGAACGCATTTGATATAGAGTTACAATGAGGTTAGCGGAACGCAATGTTTTAATTCACTTTTATTACATCAAAATGGAAAAATATAAAACGAGTAGCACCCATGGTGTTTTTATCATTACATAGTATAAAACAAAGTCCCCTACCGCGTCTATCTGTCTGTATGTTCGCCATAAACTCAAAAACTACCGAACGGATTTTCATGCTGTTTTCATCGGTAGATAGAGTGATTAATGAGGAACGTTTTAATATATAATTTGTCAAGATTTTTTTCATAATCAGGGCGGGACAACGTCTGCCGGGCCCGCTAGTTTATATTATAATTTGTTCTAAAAAATAAAAGTTACAATATAACAAACAGGATGTAGTGTCACGTTGTAACCTATGTAGTTCCAAGTTATAGCAGAATGAACACTATCAAATCTTGTCTATGAAATAACATTTACAAATAAACATTTATTTCAACCTATTTTGAAAAATGGAGAGATTCAACGCCGTAAGTCGTTGATTTATTCATATTACTCAAACATAAATGCAGAGTTAAGAAGGTTTTATATACTTCAAAGAATTGTATTTGAGTTAATAAAATTGGAGAGATAATAATTGAAAAATTTGAAAGATGCATATTTAATATTGATAATCAGACAGAGGAAAAAGGGTGTCATATCTTACGGGTCCGCGGGGCGACATCAAACAAATCCGCCACTGGGTGTTAACAATATTTATATTGTAAAGTAAATACGCCCGCGCTTTCACACGAACTTTTATTATTTCTTGTTATCAAAACATTGATATGAATTTACTTATAGCAAATTAAACAGTGTGAAAATATTATCTGTTTTCAATTATCCATACACACCTATTTTCACTACTGTAGCGCCTCCCAGTGGCGAGTTATAGTGAAGTGGATGGCGATCTGTGAAACGTGTTTTAATGTATTGAGGTCGTCTATACTCTCAATAACGTCTCATTTTTGTATATACATAGTGCATACAAAGTCGCGAGCGCGTGTTAATAATATAAAATGTAGAAGTAAATTAATATAGCGTGATTCAATACATTATAAATAATACTTGTCTTAAGAAACTAGATGAGTCCGCTGCTGCATACGCGTGGATTTTATTTTTGAAAATAACTATACAACTGTAAAATGATATTATTGGAGGATTATTTTTTTCGTTATTTGCAACACTATTTGGACTAATACAATATTAACTCTTACCTAATAAAAATGTAAATTTCGGGTTAAATAGTTTAACCCGAGGTACATTTTTTTAAAGTCCAGTTATTTTTTTATTAGGTAAGGGTTAACATAAGTTAAAAACCATTCAGGTGACCCAATAATACATAAAAATATTATCTAAATCTGACAAGCAGTTTAGGAGCAATTAAGAACATACGTACATCGTACCATATATAAACAATACGTGATTAATATAGAATAAATAACACTATCAACAGTTAGTTAGCGATATGAATAACTAACACAGTTCAGTCAGAATCCAAACGATATTATAAATCGTTGAAAGATTGTTCCCATTGAGAATGTATACGTTCTTATGTAACGGATGATGAATGGAATAAGACGCTGCTTTCTAAACCATATTTATGTATATTTGTAGTTTGTACGTCGACGCTGAAAATAAAACATTACACTGAATCCGCGAGAATAGCGGGACCGGTGTAGCTTATAATCGCTTTTAAATTTATTATTTATCGTTCTGGAGTCAACCAACTGCAAATTTCTTAATAACTCTCTCTTTTCTCACGACTTTTATATATATAACTTCAGGTATAATCACTACACATATTGTGTTTAGTAAAATGTAAAAATGCAGGTAATGAAATAATCAAAGTAAACTTATCTTTAAATACTCATATATAAAACTCTTATTACAACTTCAGATGCAGTAGTTGAAACTCGTGAACATCTTTTAATATACATCTATTTACTTTTTATAGCTAATTATGTCAATATGTATGAGGGTACCAGTATTACATGTTTTGTTCTATTTCAATATATAGACTTAATTCAAGTTAAGACAAACTTGGTATTAAATTTGTCGCAGCAGCAATAATAAATTCTTAATTATCATATGTGTCTAACCCAGTAGTAATTCAGTGTAGAATTTTTTAAACCACCGACTACAAATCTACGGAACATTGCTATGGCCCCATTTACAATTAGCGCTGTAGTACTACTCAGTTGTACTGCAGCATGTAGCTGATTGGGGGTGCCGTTGTTGAGCATTTGTAACAAATAAATCCAGCAATAAAAACTTTTTTCTATCTTTCAAATCAAATCATATCTATCGCGCCTTACTTTATTTACTAAAATAGTATATTTGAAGTTTGTTCGAAATAGACTACATAATTATTTAAAATAATCTTATTTTAATGTGAATAAAAGACTAATTACGTTGATAATTATTATTTAGGTATATTACGGGAAATCGGTATGTAATACGGTACAGAGTTTCGAGTAACTGGCGATGCGACGCGGCGGCCACTCATTCTCATAACACAGACAGAACCTTTGTGTCATCACGAACATACCGACACATCCAACAATAATAAACTCAAACACCGTAGAATGAAATCACCACGAAAGTTTTCTACATTCCACATGAGATAAGAAAATCGCGAGTATAATAATACATTTAATACATCTCATCTCTTCATATATGCCTCCGTTTTTTTCTGCCATTGTACCCCGTAACATATACGCTTATTCAAGATCTGATCATTGTTTACTTCAGCAATGAATTCGAGATATTTTTTTAAATTAACCGATACCCGTAACTTCTTTCGGATGAAGTATTAAAAGTAGTTAGTATAAGTAGGTTATATTTTATTTCACAATTCCTATTTAGGATGTATTCAGGCTGAAACATTCCACGGATTTTCTACTATATCCTTTTGAAAATTGCATTCACATTGACGTAGCAGTTTTGAAATATTTGGCGTTAGAATAAACAGACATTGAAAATTTACAGTTCAATGTATACTAGATATTTATGTTCCGCTTCTTATATTCGTGAAGTAATTTAATGACGGATATCATTTTAAAAAAAACCATGCCTGTCACGTTGAAGTGTAGTTATGTAAATCAAATATTTCAAATATATAATAAAAAGAAAATTATGTACGAACTTAATAAAATACAATAAAAAATTTACTATACAATCAGACTCCTGCACTCATTCCAGCTTCTCACAAAATATTTTGTAAGTGGCACACAATTTTCTACAATTATCAGCAAATAACTCAAGTAACAGGAACTGCACCAGTATATTAATACAATGTCGAAGTATTCAAATAAGGGATGAGTCGAGATGTGTTACAGTATGATATGCTGGTATACTAAGTAATTTATGGCGACGTGCAGCTACATAATTGCTTTATAAATAAAGTCGACACAAATTCTATGCATTCAGAGTTGCTTCTCATAATTATAGCACCTCTGGTTATACTTTCATAATTACGCTTACAAGCGAGTTAAATTCTAACATACTCGGTATAAGTTACACATAAAATTAAAAATACTTTATTCAATTTAGGGTTTGAGAAGGCGCAGCGCTTAGGGACGTCAAAGCGCTCTACAACCGGTTCGGAGAAACAAACTCATCGAGAAGAACCGGCAAAAAAACTTGATCTGGTTTGTATTTTCATGATACATATTTTTACAAGCATAAATAGTTACATTCGTTTTTGGCATCATTTCCAGATGTTACCATCGTTCCCATATTGATGCACATAATGATCTTTAGACATTGAAACTTGCTTGACATGATGCTTGAACTCACTTTCCGGCAATTAGGTAATGTGCTTTGAGACTTTGTTATAAATATTTGTCATTACCTAAACAATCTGTTATTGATCTTAGTGATCCTGAAACATGGAATGACCAGTTAACCTTTTAATTAAATTATGTTGGCCTTTTTCATTTAATTTCTCATATTTACGAGCTAGAGAATGTTCTGTTCATTCACGTTTGCCCAATTCAGTTGCAACAGGTCACCTCACGTAGAACCTAAAGGATCCACAGAGGCGGTATTAAAACCTCTTTACAATATTTCTCCTAATGCAATTTAGATTGTAAATGTGTTTTATTTATTTTCCATTTTGATGGCAGTACTACAAAAATTTCACAAATGAAATTAAGATCTCATTCTTAATTCTTTGATAGTTTTTTTTATAATATCGCCCTCAGATAATGATTTTTTTTTATTGATTGGTATCTGGTTTCCCAGTCGGCGGGGCTTATCCGCCGCGGGTAGGCAGAGACTTTTTTATTCCAAGTTTTAATTTTTCTATCTGACTATATTTTGTT
>AP028424.1:390000-444210 GCA_036509395.1 Antheraea yamamai | reverse complement strand
TATTTGAGGTTAAAGTTGAACTCATGTAAATTTTCAGTTCTTTTTACTTTTCCTGAAAAAATATTATAATTTTGATGAACGTTATTAGTTTATCGCTTGCATTACCTTTCCTAGAGAATTTTGAGTGGAAAAAAACATAACGTTCAGAGCACATCACGATGGTAAATTATTTCATATGCTTGGTAATCAAACGAATACGAAGCTATGAAAACGGGACAAGTCTATAATGAATTAAATTAATGATAGATATCTTCAATGGAAGTCGTCATAAAACACGCTATCAATATTCTGGTATCTGGTATTTGAATAGACTAGAATTTTTATTTGCAATATTTGAGTATATAGAGTTATAATAAGGACCCCTTACCACTCCAACCTGCTTACTTCTTATCGTACATCGTCGCTTTCATTTTGATGCAATTCGTATTATTATCGTAAAGAACACTATTGTATTTTGTAATCAAAATATTTACAGTCAATGTAAAAAACGTACAAAGTTACAATTTTCTATATAAATGTATAATTGTGGTAAATATAAATACGTTAATAACAATAGCTCTACAGTGATTTCCCGTGTAAAAAGTTCTGTAACAGATCAATCAACCGACAGTGAAAACAAAGCAGCTACGATTCACTTATTGTACATACGAATTGAAACGACACAGTTCTATAACTTTTATCAAGAGGTAAACAACAATTTTCATAACCTTTTTCAAACCCTTAAAGTCTAAATAACCCTTAAACTAAAATGTTGAAACACCAAACATAGATTACATGATAATAATAAAAAAAGTTGTGCATTAAAAATATACAATACTTATGTATTGTAGGTATGTATTGTATTGAAGATAGCAGGGACATAAATCTTACGTAACGTTAGGTTTGGGTCACAACACTGCACTATCACGGAACTATGAATACCTGGTGTAGATGGAGGAGCTGGACCTGATCGGTGTGGGTCTGACCGCGGCGTCACCCTTGCAACAGTTGCTGCCCATGTCGGGAACACATCCCGGATCGACTCCGGTGCGCGGACGACTGACAACTGCGCAAGCGCCGGATATTTTCGTATGAAGGCGACACCAGCGCTCAGTTTTAAGTAAACGATAGCGTAATCGGTATGTACGACTTTTTCTCTTTACAATTCAATTTTTTTATATTTCTAATTATTTAAGCAACTTGGTCCAATCTGAACTAGAACTTTATGCACAACTGATAGCGCATATAAATATCTTGGCATCAACACTCACAAATACGGCCAAGATTTACTAAAAGCTACCTTGTTATTAAATACTGTAAGTTTAAATCGCTATATTATAATTTGAAGTTTGATCTGTACGTAATCCATTAATAATTGTCCCACTTCTTCAATAACACCGCTTGTCCTACAATCCGGTGTATTTACTTATTCTATAATGAAAGCAAAGTGAAACTACAAGTTTGTGTATAAACTACAAGTTCCACTTAAGGTTGATAGACAATACACAATGTAATATATATAGCAGTCTTGATACTAGTAATTGTTAGTAGACACACGGAAAACTGTGTCTCGTCTGCAGTTAGTGACTTGTAGTTAAGTGACTTTAACAGTTATATTCAGTGATGTGAGCAATACTAGAAAGTGACATAAAGTAACTTTTTCCCTCGACTTTCGAGTAATTTGTGATCTCTAAATCGTCATCGTGGCTTTAGTGATATTTTACTTCAGACAGACATCACTCCTTCCAGTAAATTCATTCGTAGCTTTAAAGAATTTCCTATATTTCCGGCCGCATTCGTTTCATTATACCTCCGAGATATCATCATTCTATATTGCTTGCATTTTCTTGTTCTTTGCAGTTACACCGTGGTATTCAAGAAGACGCAACAGCGATTATAGACTCGTATCGCATCCTATATACAGTTCTTCTTACCATAAAATGTAGTTCATCAAAATCACCTGTTTCGTTGAAAAACCTATGCTTAAATGGGCATAATTATACTAACAGCTAGATATAGTTAAAATTTAGACACCATATTTAGACAGCAAGAGTAAGATTCAATTCATGAGTATTGTAAAGAAACCTATAGGCATAAACACCGAAAAAATAAACCAAATATCAGAAAGCTATTACGACCAAAGCATGTACTCAAAACAGAATCCAGCAAATTCAGTCCTAAACGGTAAGGACCTGTCTGTAGTTATTTAGGATCTGCGGTTTTGTTGAATATTAGCAATAAAAAGTAGCTAACCACCACTACCACATAACTTAAGAAAGAAATGAGCCTACTTGTTTCTCAAGGGCCGGCGACTCATCTCTAATCACTCTCGTGTCGCAGGTGTCCATCGACATTGATGATCACTTACCATCAAGTAACGCGGATGTTCGTTTGCCACTAATGGTGTAAAAAGAAAACTTGAAATTATCGCTCAATGATTACACGTTCGCACACTGCATTCATCGACATAGGTTAATATTCTATATTTTATTTGAAGTTTCCCTAAAGAAATATAATGACATGAAATCATAACGCGGTGATAAAGTTTGATCTAAAGTCCGTCTAGTTAGCTATCACCCTTAAATTGAAAATTGGACTTCAAGCTCCTTCAACTGTTAACATCCTTAAACCAGTTAATATTAGTTAGAATTATGGTTAAACGAAATGTGGTAAAAAATGTCCCATAACGTGACGCAGTAAAATGAATCACTCTTAAATTTAGCATCAGTGAAAATCGAACCCGGGACAACGGTGAATTTATAGCTACACTCATACTATTTAAGAAATGATATACTCTTGTAAAATAAATAATCAAGATGAAGTTCACGTGAAATGTGCTAGATGGCGTCGTAATTAGTCGAGTACAAAGCTGTATTAACTAGTTGTCGTGTTATTAACCCACCAGATGGCGATCGAAAACCGAACCCGTATACATTCCTTGAAATTGTGTTTATTTTTGGTATGTAAAATGTAAACTTGATGCGTGACGGACACCCGCGACCCGCCACTAGTAACACGGTTTTCATTTACAAAATTATTTTTGTACTAATATTACAATGTTGAGTCGTTCGCGTACAGAATTCGCAAGATGCATTGTCTTCCAGTCTAATAACATTATATCGGCTTTAAGTTCACAATCACAGCACAATTAATTAATTAATTACTTGAAACACGTTCTGTATATATTTGTAAACATAAGAATACATATTTTCCTACTATGTTGTAGAAAGTACATAATACGTAGTGAGATTGTTATGTTATGATGTGTTACGTCATATATATGACATTAGATTTGCGCGAGGCTCCGCACGCGTTTTTTAATATTTCATAAGTCATAATATGAGTTTAAGTATCTACACATACTAATTGTCTATTTTGATATGATATACAAACGAAATCTGTGATAGAGCTTAACATGCCAGCCGGTGCCCTGTGCGCCACATAAAACATATTATTCAATACGTCAAACCACAAGGCCATTAAATATCATCATCACATCATCAACAATCATTCCAATAAATTAATATCGATCTAACTGACTATCATTACGCCTATTGGGGTGGGCAAAAAGAAAACACTCCAAATCGCAAATACATTTCCCGCTCTGTAGTCATGACTAGTGTATATGACTGGACGGATAGCGCAATGGTTAAGCGTGCACTTTTTTGCTACCACCGCGCTGTGTATTATGGGTTTAGTCACCTACAAAATATTTATCTCAGCCTGGATATACTTTAACCAAAAGCAATGTTTCTAAACATTAACGGTTAAACATTTAGAGATATCACGCCACCTGCTGGCCTATACACGAATTAAAATATTGCTTGTGGCACATATTTGTCACTGTGTAAATGTGTTAAATTAACAAAAGAAAGAAGTCTTTATTATATGTGATTGCGTTGAAGAAAGAAATATGGGGAATAGAGAATTAAACTCTACTAGAAATAAAACCATAATGTATGTATTTCAAACTTACTGCACATAATAAATTCAATATTTGTATATTTGAGATCGATAACACCAACAGAAGCTTAGCACACTTATTTATCACAGAGAATGTAATGTTTATGTTATATTGCTATAAGCATTTTGTTATAGCGCGCCACCAGAAGGCGCTCTAGCACAACAATCCTCGGATCTTTCAAACGATCGTAATGAAAACTAATAAGTGTTTGAGTAAAAAGAATATTCGCAAAATATCCATTTTGCTATAGTACCTATTATTTTACTACTATTATTATATTACTATTATGTTACCTATTACAACGAATAATAACAGCAACAAATCTAATGCATATACAATATACGTAGTATAAACATGTAGGTATATATATAATACTAGGGATTCGTCCACATTTAGATCTTTATAAATCACGACAGGATACATTATTTTCATGTAATTCCGTCTGGAAAGTATTTGTCTAACTCGCTTAACACTAAGACCACATTTTGACTAATTTAAAGAATCAAAATCCTTTTTTGTCCTCGAACTGACTATGCTATTGACCTGTTAAGGTCTTTACAAATACTCGATCTAGTTTATCTTTTCATGATATATATTTATACAAAATATATGTAGTCACATTCGTTTTTAGTGAATGAACAGAGAGGAGCGTCATTAGGAGCACACCATGTTCTCTCACCATGCACCATTGTTCCATCCTATAGTAGCCGTTAGAATTAAAATCCGCTGGGCATTGTGCTTGAACTTACTATACGACAAATCAGTAATGTGCTTTGGGACTTTGTTATAAAACCTAACACTTTTACCTAAAAACTGTTTTTGGTCTTAGTGAGAAATATATTTAAGAGTGTTAGCCCACGTTTTATTTTAATATATAAATTATAATACTGTGGAGTTTTATTAAAGCGTGAACAAGTAACAAACATTCATCCGTGCCCACAAGCTTTCTCGTTTAATTAAACATTATAGGATAATCAAAATAATACCTATGTGTATAGATAACATGAAATTATCTGTTGTTTGTTTCGATGGCATTTGAAATGGCTGAACCAATTTTAACAAGACTTTTACTAGCATATAGAAGACTTTCAGAGTATTATTTAGCTTGCAATTTATATAACTTTTCCATAAGTATTCTTAACCCTCAAGAGAAGCACTATCGCTGCTGCGCGATCCAGAAGCACTGGGTATGCCATACCCGCGTGTCTTTGATTAATAATATCTTTCGATCAAATTATCCGATATAGATTTTTTTTTTTTCATTTTAAAGCTTAGACAGTGTAGATTAAGAATATATCCATAGAATTGTCATAAAGAAAAAATTATCTTGAATAATATAGAAAAAAATCAACATAAACCCTTAAAATGAGGTGTTTTATTCAAATTACCATATTTAGGCAGAATTTATAGATAAAAAATTTTTCCCGACGGCATTTGAAAGGGAATTAAATGTACTTTTAGATAGTTATTTCGTCATTTAACTGTAATTGATAAAAGATATTTATTTAGTTAGGTAAAGTTCAGTGTTTTTAGAATGATAATACTTCATTAAAAAATATGGATTCATTATTCTTTTATTAATACAAACATTTAAATTACTTTATAAAACTTATATTTTAAATGGATTGATGCTACAAAAAATTAAGAATATAACTTCAAGCTACATTTTTCACAAATTTTGGCTGTATGTTCTTTACACATTGGAATATTACATTTTAAACACTTATAACATGTTTTTCGGTCTAATGAACTGGGACAAAATCCACATCGCTTATATTTTTCTAGTTTATTGTCAGCTATCAAATCTCTAGGGTCTTCTGTTTCAGGTAAATCTCTATAATCTAGGAAAGCTTCTATTTGTAAGCGTAATGTCGTTTGTAAAGTAGGCAGTTGAAGTCTTCTTATCAAAAATGGCTTAATAAGAGATAAAGATAGATCTAAAATATAATCATTCCGAGTTATCGTTTTATTACTACTTATTAAATTATAAATAATGAAAGAATTCACATTAGCTTGGTCCAGCATTCCATAAAAATAGCGCACTCCAAAAAATGCACTTGAACTAAGCAATATATACAATAAAACTGACTGATTATATAAAATATCGATCAGAATTCTTTTAAAATAGATATTTTAGAATTCTAATTATATAAATACAAAAAAAGAACTGAAAAACACAATTTTATGCAAAACGTTGAGTCAGATAAAATAACAAAATACTGACGCTACAACAGCACTGGGTAGCGCATACCCATAGACTGACTACGGCCGCCTATATTTTAGTCCGTATTCACAGCTCAAGATAACTATGGTGGGGAATCTGTAGTGGGGATAGTAGAGATTTTTCCCCTAGGTAAAGTCACCTTCTCATTGTAACCATTTCTGAAGGAGAAATATTTTTAATTTACACCTGGGTATCCCATACCCAGTGCTTCTCTTGAGGGTTAAAATAGATGATTATAGGTGGTGTTGCCCAAATGCAAGACCAAAACGAGACTTGGTTTGATTTTGGTATTAGTCTTGCGTCAATACACCTGGTCTTGGCCTTGGTATTGCACCCCCAGTCTTGGTCTTGGTCTTGCAGCAAGTGTCTTGCAAGTCTTGCAAATTTTCTATTGCACTTTATGAAACTTGTTACGTTAAACCTTAGAACAATCCAACATACAGGTAAAATTTCAGCTTACATTTACATAAACATAGTAAAGGCCAATTAAATTAACTAAATTCATAATGAACAAGTTTTTCAAGGACTATTTACTGGAATAAAAATATGCAATTTCTTCTCGTGAAAAGATAGTAGTTGCTTCTTTAAGCATGAAGTCTTTGTATCTTTCATTTTTTAAAGTAAAACTTCTTTAGTCACTACTCAGGACTGGACTGGACGACAAAGCAACGGAAGTCGGTTACGGCAATATGGCGTCAAGTTTCTGTACCATCCGGTTTTTAAATAGTTTTCATTTTGTCAATAAATAGTTTATAAACAATACAATCGAAAATTTGTGAAAAAATATAATAAATATTAAATTGAATAATAATAAAAATCATACAATATAATTAATTATGTATATAGGGACGCGCGTCCGTGCTGCCATCTGCAACAAATTATAAAGTTTTACTTCAATCTCGTGTGACGGTTTTTTATATTCATACACTTTAAAAATAATTATCTGAGTCGCAGAAATTATTTTGAAAAACTCATTATTTTACTTTTAGATCTTAGAGTGTCTGGAGTGGAGTGGAGAGGAGTGTCGGATGCTACAACTGGAGTGGAGTGGAGAGGAGTGTCGGATGCTACAACTCCCGATTAGAACTAATTAAATCTTAGTCAAACTGTAAAGTTATTAATTTGAGAACAATTATAATTTTCTCTAAACTCGAAGCGAAGTATGGTATATTTTAATAGAAGGGTAGTGTAATAATATGTGTTATTACTAACTTTTGCTCGTGGCTTCGCTCGCATTAATGTAGGGAGGTCATTATTTATTTATCAGAAAAGAATCGACAACAGGGACATAATAGATTAGCTATAACATACATTCATATTGTTAAAAGTAATTATGCAACTAAATACAGTCGATTATAGCATTTATCAGATACACAGATTCATTATACAATACAGAAGACAGTGATAATACAGAGAAGATACAACTAAGACAAGTCAAAAGAAACAAGAAAATAAAATAGAACTAATATAATCTCTCGTCTTGCGCTAGTCTTGTAGGGGTCAGTCTTGGTACTGGTCTTGCAAAAACGCAAAAATGCTGACCGAAACCGATTTTGGGCAACCTTAATTGTAGAGATTAATTAGTAAAGTAGACAAAGGCTACAATGAATCCACATAAAACGCGTAGTTCCAATAAATTAATAAAATAAATACTATAGGGGACCAAGTCACCAGCTATAGTTAGCAACTAATAATAAAGCTAGCTTATACGTTTTCTATTATTTTATTAAAGCCATCCTCCGAAAAAAGGCGCGGACGTCATAAACGCGCCTCATTTCGCAACGATTTTTTCATACTTTAGCCCATTCAAGCCATTTGACCCTTAGCTGACAGTAAATAAAAATATTCTAAACAAATCTGAATGGACCAAAACAGTTACTTATAGTAGTACGTAATCAAGTGGAAAGATTTTTTTTTTTTCGAACTGACTACGCTATTGACCTAGCAAGGTCTTAACAGCAAGTGGAAAAAAAGATACATTTATTCAGCACATACATCACATATTTACAAGTATGTACACAAAATATTGTAAGTGATATAATTGTTGCATTAATGAAAAATGTCTTTGTCTGCAGGTTTGCAAGTGTTTGCAGCGCTGATCTGCAAACAAGACGTCCGATTATTACGAACACACGGACGAACTTACAGTACAATTTCAAATGCATATAGGTATGTGCATGCCCATAATAATGTAACCCAGTACTGCCTTTATACAATCCATAAAACGTTCACAAATCCATTTACGAAGACACGATTTACATTTCACGAAACTGCAAAACTATAACTGCATCACTTTCAAATGACTGCGCATTAGCTCTAAGATCACATTGATGAAACCAATTTATTCATTTGCTAAGTCTCATGCAACGCTTGCCAGGTTAATAATGTTATAGGTAATCTTATAGTACCATATTAACATTAATAGAATCTGTCCCGAATAAAAAACTCCAGACTACAATAAGATTTCTATCAAGTATAGTCCGCGTCAAATGTTATGGCCGCTCTGAATTCGGCTTAGCGCATAGTACAGTCAAGAAGTTAATACAAAAAAAATTCAAAATATTACCATAAGAATTTAACATTGACGTTTATTCATCTATGTTACGATATTATACGTACAGTAGTACATTTTTAATCAATTAAGATTCAAGGAGATATTTGCCTATTACATTAAGTAATAAGAATGTGGCAGTACAACGATCTCATTACAACTTTCAAAAGATTTTGTAGAATAAAGATACGGTTTCGATTGTATCACCTTGTAAACGCTTTGACAGCTAATTTACGGAAACCTCTTTATTTTACATACATACAGAATATTTGCAAAATATTAGAGATAAAAATAAACAGATAATAAAAATTGAATCATTACTGGGATAATAAAACAACAGTAAAAACTAGAAATGGACAATAGTATGTGAAGAAAGATAAAGCTAGAAAATTAACAGTTCGCCACATTATGTATTTGTCAGTTATAATTAAATCCAAATAACATTTAAAATGGGGGGGGGGGTTTGTTTTTTTTTGGTTTAGGGTGTTTTTTTTTTTTTTTTTTTTTTTTGTGGGGAGGGGGGGTGGGTGGGGGGGGGAGGTGGTTTTTTGTTGTTTGTGGTTTTGGTTTTTTTTGTGGAGGGGTTTTTTTTGGAGATATTGTGAGGAGGTTAGGTTGTCTATTTTTGGGAGATTTCTTTTTTTTTTTTTTGGTTTTTTTTAACTCCGGGGTTGGTTGTTTTTGTGTATTTTTTTTAATTTGTTTTTTTTAGGGTGATTTTTTTTTGTTTGGTTTGGTTTATTTTTTAATGGGTTAGTTTTTTTTTTTTTTTTTTTTTTGTTTTTTTATTTTTATTTTTTTTTTTTATTTTACATATTTTTTTTATTATTTTTTTTTTTTTTTTATTTTTTATTTTTTTTTGTTTTTGTTTGTTTTTTTATTTTTTTTTTTTGTTTACTGGTTGTGATTATTAGATTAGTGGGAGTGTCGAAATTTATATCTAAATAATCAATATTAAATATGCTACCGACATCTGTTGTCACTAATTGAAACTAACCTATATTCGTTGTTGTATATTTTATCTGTAGCATGTTGTTTTTTCTTTCTCTGAATAAAGTATTGGATTGTTCTCAGGTAATTAACGTGCATGTTTCAATAACCGTTATTGTAAATAAAATATATTCATAATAAATAAATAATTTGTAATAAACAACGCCTTCCTTAGAAACATCATTTTTTGATGTGGATGGGTCTTCTAATAAAGACAAGTCTACAAGACAAAGAAAACAACGAAAATAACAATCACATGTTATAATCACACCAACAACAATACTAAATTGAATTCTGAATGCAACTGTACTGTAACTAATAATGACAGGACACATGTGTCAACGTCGGTGAAATAGGGGGCGAGGTGCGCGCGCGGGCGAACGCCGCTCCCCTTTTACCTCACTACGTCCCTCTGATACCTAAATTTGTGTTCTACGCATTTACTTCAGAACGGTTAAAAAGTTTGACGCGGACTATATATTGTGGTTGCAATCGTGCGTGACCTAACACCGGTTGTTGATGAAGGCCAAATCTGCTCAACCAATCAAATTCAATTTTATGATACTATCTGAATGTTTCGAATTTAGTTTGCTTTCGTCAGTCGGAAAGATTCACTCGGATGTTGGTTATAACAAATCTACAGACTGCAACATATAGCTATATTTGTGATTTTGCGCACGCGTCTTTTATTGCAGTGTTTATACTATAAGCATCATATCGAATATAGTTATAGTCTGGTAAAGATACGAGATCTCGTTTTGAAGAAACGAACGTCTGCAACTTTTACCTTTACCTATCTACGAAAAAAATCGTTTTTCCCAAAGAAATTTGATGAGGTTTGTTCTCGTTATTCATGTACTTATGTGGAGGCGCGTTGGTCTACTTCACCTTTAAAACTGCGACATATCGATACGAACTTTGACACCGGGTAAAATAAAATAACACATTCTGTATCCCTGCTTATAGATAACATAAACTTTTGTATGGCATTTTTATTATGAAAAATACGAATGGAAAGTTAATGACACCTTTATGGTAAATATGAAATTAAGGGATAAAAAGGTTGTCAGAAAATATTTCCACATGCAAAAACTATTGTAGTTTTAACGTAACTTTAAAGTCCAATCTGTTTACGATGAAACGTATCTATTAAAGTGATACTGTCTATCATTTTACTTTTCCAAGGTTCGCAGTATCTTAATACGTTAGCACATTTTTCATGAAACAGAGCCAATCAGAAGATGACAAATACTTGCGATTGAACGTGGATTACTATTTTGTGTATTGTGTCGTGTGCTAGTACCCCATCTAGTATTGCTATGTAACGTAGTATACTATCTGTGGATCATCTCTATGCTCCTATTTGATAAAAATACAAATTTAAATGTAATACACAACATGTATCAGTAGTGTCTCTATTGGACGCTCCACACTGCGCAACGGCATGACGCCGTTCATGCTATTTTCATTTAAATGTAATACACAACATATATCAGTAGTGTCTCTATTGGACGCTCCACACTGCGCAACTGCATGACGCCGTTCATGCTATTTTCATTTAAATGTAATACACAACATATATCAGTAGTGTCTCTATTGGACGCTCCACACTGCGCAACGGCATGACGCCGTTCATGCTATTTTCATTTAAATGTAATACACAACATATATCAGTAGTGTCTCTATTGGACGCTCCACACTGCGCAACTGCATGACGCCGTTCATGCTATTTTCATTTAAATGTAATACACAACATATATCAGTAGTGTCTCTATTGGACGCTCCACACTGCGCAACTGCATGACGCCGTTCATGCTATTTTCATTTAAATGTAATACACAACATGTATCAGTAGTGTCTCTATTGGACGCTCCACACTGCGCAACTGCATGACGCCGTTCATGCTATTTTCATTTAAATGTAATACACAACATGTATCAGTAGTGTCTCTATTGGACGCTCCACACTGCGCAACTGCATGACGCCGTTCATGCTATTTTCATTTAAATGTAATACACAACATATATCAGTAGTGTCTCTAATGGACGCTCCACACTGCGCAACTGCATGACGCCGTTCATGCTATTTTCATTTAAATGTAATACACAACATGTATCAGTAGTGTCTCTATTGGACGCTCCACACTGCGCAACTGCATGACGCTGTTCATGCTATTTTCATTTAAATGTAATACACAACATGTATCAGTAGTGTCTCTATTGGACGCTCCACACTGCGCAACTGCATGACGCCGTTCATGCTATTTTCATTTAAATGTAATACACAACATATATCAGTAGTGTCTCTATTGGACGCTCCACACTGCGCAACTGCATGACGCCGTTCATGCTATTTTCATTTAAATGTAATACACAACATATATCAGTAGTGTCTCTATTGGACGCTCCACACTGCGCAACTGCATGACGCTGTTCATGCTATTTTCATTTAAATGTAATACACAACATGTATCAGTAGTGTCTCTATTGGACGCTCCACACTGCGCAACTGCATGACGCTGTTCATGCTATTTTCATTTAATTTTATTATTATACATGGAGCAACGCTACCACTCACAATGTAGACAATGTACAATCAGAGCCAGTTGCTGTTTCTTTCTAGAGCGCAATATATGACGTCGTGACAGAACGAGACAGGTATAGTTTCGTTTTGTTTATTTACAACGTTGAATGGCATAGAGAGAAAATTGTTTATTGTAATAACATCAGATACTGTAACTTTTGCAAAGAAATCCTGTGTTTCAGGTGCAAAATAATTATAAAAAGCATCGACGCGAGCGCCATCTCCTTCAATTCCAGATCTCATTCTGAAACCATTGTATACATATAGTGAATAGACTGTGAAAATTCTCTCACTAATATAAAGGGGCATTATCATCAAGTGCTTTAATATAATATATATTTTTTACTATATATTGTAATTAACACGAACAAGTACAAGTCGCTTGTAGTGTGCAGTACATAAAACAGAGCAAACGCAACGAAACAAACAGACTGATAACAAAATAACACGTTTCGAAGATGTCGTTTTCAAGGTTTATAATTTAATAACATAAATCGTTCTCTAATCACCTCGCAGTGTAATATATTAACAACTGAATTTGAAATCGCCCCCCACTTCAACCCTTGAAGTATACATATATCGCTTCAGGTACTTAATGCATAAATGCGATTAAATGTATATATAAATAATAATAGAAACTGATCAATTTTTGTCAAATTTCGCAAAATAAACGAAAATATAAAAAAATACATAATTCACTGAAAAACCACAATGTTCACTGTATACATTCTTGTTCCAACCGTATCGTACTGTGTCTGTGATAGATGTCGCTTCATAAAGTATTGCATAGTTTTAATAACGCTTCACTAAACGATATACGGGTCCAGTCAAATAGCGGAAATCGTTTATTTTATCCCTAGACAATAATTTAGTAAAACAACAAAACGAATGCGCCTGCTTATGTTTGTATAGAGGTAACGCGATGCGGCGAGGTGCGTGTCCCCGCCGGCTACTCCGCCACTTCCTGATGCTTTATTTATAATTTGACACGTGAAAAATAAACAACGCCGTACACCGGGGCCTTAGTGCACTTTGCACGCTATTAAACTGACTACAAGGTGTATATTGATGATGGATTGAAACTAAGACTCACCATGTGTAGAGGAAGGGCGCTGTGCCCGAGGGCGGTGGCAATAGGAGGGTGGCTTCAGCACCGGGCGTCGCTCTGACGGTCTGGATTCCACCGGCAAGGAAGCGCGGGGGCTCCATAGGACTCCAGTGCTGTCGGACCGCGCGCGAATCGGCGTGTGCGCTTCGCTACTGCCGCCCGTCGGCCTTCTAAAAATAATACAGAAAAATGTAACGCGCGCGCGGCAGCGAATTTCATACGAGACGTTTTGCCAATTCCACTGGATAGCTTTAGATTTTACCGCGGGTCAGCTGATCGATCTCGTTCCTCATTTATTATTTATATTTCTCTTCCATGTCACACTCACTCTGATATCGGTGAAAACAGGAAGCATGGACATATATTCATACTATGTTATTAAATTTGAATTCTTTACAATATCATACTACGACATATACTACTCGAAGCTATGATGACTAAGTGACGTTAGATCGATCTGTGTTGGTTCGATTCCTGTGACGATAGTGTATTTATTAATTACTTCATAGACACATCAACGACGTTCTCACGAAATATTATATAAATCTAATAACCCATAATTCAGTTCAGGGCAGTGAGAAGTGTCTTTACAGATGTCATGCATGTGAATGTAATGTGAGGATCGAGCATATCGTGCCGTGTCTAGCAACGGCTTTACTGCATATAGCTTAAATAGCTCTGACTGATATCTCCTGAATGAGCAGTAAAACATGTCAATGTCAGCAATGTGCTACTAATTTCATTATACAACCCCTTCACTGTAATAAGCATCTAGCTAGTTTCCCAGTTGTATGGGACTCTCTCAACACCTAGAACTGCTAGAAGCTGTCGTCTCGGATGTCACTACTGGTCTCCAAGTGTTCTTAGCGCCACACGAAGCACATACATTTTTTCAACAAGTAACTTTAGTACTTTTCTACCTTTAGTTTAAAATGTTATAATTCTATAGATAACACTATAAAATTAAATTTTTCCTGTATATATATTACGATGTAACAGTTGCAACAATGTGGCGTTCCGTTATCAGCCTGTCTTCGTATACAGAGTTATTAACATGCTTTACGTCTTTTCGGATTGCACTATGCTGAGCATCAAGTCCAGTGTGGTCACCTTGTTCGTGTTACAATAAAAACCAAATAAGATTACAAAGTCGAGTGACCTATATGAACAAGTTTATTTCCAGGATTTTGTTATTGATTTATGATCTACCGTGTGATCTCACAATCTTAAATACTATAAGGTATACATATGTGCAAGCATATTAAGTCTATATAATAAGCTGTCTTTCGATGCTTGTATGAAGATGTTTAACTATTCAGACGGTAAAGAAAGTTCTAACTCACCTGATGTCAAGCTTTCTTCAAGATCTTTAACTTAACCAAATTTACCCTATCGTAGGATTTGAATATATGTACATGAAGACATTATATGTCCGCATTGTCACTACACTGCCACGGCGCCTGTACGAACGTTCGCTTCACACAAATTTTCATATTCAATACGTGTCGGGACTCAGCCGCAACACAAATTTCCACAGTTAAATCTAATCTTCACATTTTTTGTCGAGTTGGAAATATGGTAGAAACGTAGCTGCAGGGTATCCATCGAAACCAGCTACACTTTAAAGTGGTCTATGAGAAAAAAGTCTGGGAACCTCCGATCTAAAGCAAACAAGTGTACAGTTCACTTGATGATAAATGGTAACATGAATACAATCCCTTACCTTTACCTTATCTTTCAAAACGAACCCAAACGTTTATAAATAAAAGTACTATTAAATCGATTATTTAAATATTGAATAAGCAGTAAGAGACGCCCTCGGCTCGGCGCGCGGCTCGGTTTCACTGTATTAGTTCTGAAACGCTTTTTACATTTTCATAGTAATAGGGTTATTACAAACTAACCTCAACAATTTATATTGACGTTATATATTTAACGATATATTAGTATATCGTATAGTTAACGATATATATTTACATATAATGATAGCATATATAATAAATACACTGCAAAATTCTGTCTGTCAAAGAAAATCTCGTTAAAATCAGT
Source organism: Antheraea yamamai (assembly GCA_036509395.1). Lineage (NCBI taxonomy): Eukaryota > Metazoa > Arthropoda > Insecta > Lepidoptera > Saturniidae > Antheraea > Antheraea yamamai. The sequence continues at coordinate 428,762 of AP028424.1, read as the reverse complement.
TGAACCGTTTAAGCCATTTAGCTCAGAACAAATAGCACACACTTAAATCTTGTATGTATTGTAGCAATTTGAAGGGATTTCAAAATAAAATAAAACATCATAAAGGAATCTTTATTGAATGTAATGTGAGGACATATCGAGCCGTGCCTCGCAACGGTTATACAATTAATTTCATTCATTATACAATACTTTACTGAAGAGAGAATTCTTAGTAAATTGAATCATGATATTTAGAACGCTATAAGATCTAATACATCGATTTTCTTATCACATACATTTATTATTTTAGTATTACTGTAAATAAAAGAAAAATAATTATTATTATACATACACGTAAAACTCATATACAATTACAAATACAGTAATAGAGTAACTAACAAACTACCTTTGTACATAATCAGAACAACAAATAGTTAAAAGCTGCATAACAATAATTAAACATCTCATAATTTAGACACGTATATTTATTTAAGCACACGATTATTATTTATTTATATGTTTCACAGTTCACGAAACAGTTGTGGAGGAATACGAGAAAAGCGCTTTTCTATTGTTCCTGCTTACACTACGTAGAAATCAGCGTAATCATAAATTAGTCATACAAAACCTAAATCAACAAAGTAGGCGTAGCTCACGTGTGTTAATAAAAAAAAGTTGACAAATTATAATTGTAAACCAATTAAAATCGACGAAAAAAAAAACTGCTGGTATATATTAATTTCTATTTTACTATTTTACTTCATCGCTATTAGTTTTAAACACTTGATTACATAATGACAATTCCAATTAGTTAAACAACCAGAACAATTCCGATAAGTTAAACAGTAAAAAAAATTCTGATAGCAAAAACAATTCCAATACGTTAAAGAGCAAAATCAATTCCGATAAGTTAAACAGCGAGAACAATTCCGATAAGTTAAGCAGCAATATCAATTCCGATAAGTTAAACAGCAAAATCAATTCCGATAAGTTAAACAGCGAGAACAATTCCGATAAGTTAAACAGCAAAATCAATTCCGATAAGTTAAACAGCGAGAACAATTCCGATAAGTTAAACAGCAAAATCAATTCCGATAAGTTAAACAGCAAAATCAATTCCGATAAGTTAAACAGCAAAATCAATTCCGATAAGTTAAACAGCAAAATCAATTCCGATAAGTTAAACAGCGAGAACAATTCCGATAAGTTAAGCAGCAATATCAATTCCGATAAGTTAAACAGCAAAATCAATTCCGATAAGTTAAACATCAAAAACAATTCCGATAAGTTAAACAGCGAGAACAATTCTGTTAAGTTAAACAGCAAAATCAATTCTGATAAATTAAACAGCGAGAACAATTCCGACAAGTTAAACATCAAAAACAATTCCGATAAGTTAAGCAGCAAAATCAATTCCGATAAGTTAAACAGCGAGAACAATTCTGTTAAGTTAAACAGCAAAATCAATTCTGATAAATTAAACAGCGAGAACAATTCCGATAAGTTAAACATCAAAAACAATTCCGATAAGTTAAGCAGCAATATCAATTCCGATAAGTTAAACAGCAAAATCAATTCCGATAAGTTAAACAGCAAAATCAATTCCGATAAGTTAAACAGCGAGAACAATTCTGTTAAGTTAAACAGCAAAATCAATTCTGATAAATTAAACAGCGAGAACAATTCCGACAAGTTAAACATCAAAAACAATTCCGATAAGTTAAACAGCGAGAACAATTCTGTTAAGTTAAACAGCAAAATCAATTCTGATAAATTAAACAGCGAGAACAATTCCGACAAGTTAAACATCAAAAACAATTCCGATAAGTTAAGCAGCAAAATCAATTCCGATAAGTTAAACAGCGAGAACAATTCTGTTAAGTTAAACAGCAAAATCAATTCTGATAAATTAAACAGCGAGAACAATTCCGACAAGTTAAACATCAAAAACAATTCCGATAAGTTAAGCAGCAAAATCAATTCCGATAAGTTAAACAGCGAGAACAATTCCGATAAGCACCACGTGAACTGCATATGTGACCCACGAATTTACGTTATTGTGGATTGTACGAGAATATATGAAATGTAGATTCATATCAAAATATTATTTAAACATCAGTGACTTCACAAAATAACCGAATATATGTCTAAATATGTCTAAATGAGACATAACGTATACTATGTATACTATATACTTGCATATTATACAGTAAAGCTGCGAAAATCACAGAATACATAAATATAACGTCATAACTGCAGTTACAAATGTTTAGCTGTTAATATCATAGAGTTAATTATTCTAAATTATAATTAAATACCAGAGATTACTACACATATACAAATCTTATCATTTAATATAAGCTTTATAAAAAAAATCTGGTATGCATGTTCGTAATACTTATCCTATTAAACGGCTTAACCAGATTTGATGATATTTTTTACACGTATGAGGTCACCCGGATTGCTCTAAACCGTAGTTAGGGTCGGTGGGTGGCGCTGCTGTTGAGATCTAATTTTTTACAGTTTTGCGACCACATTTAATAATTGTTTTTAAATTTCATAACAAAAATCATACAATATGAAGGTATTTAGGTCTGTGGTAAAATATTGATATAATATGTGATTGAATTAAATAGAATTGATTGAGTATAAATAAATAACTAATAATTAATACATACACAAAGCTCCATTGCTATATGGTAAAATACTGTTTAGAAATCGTAAAAAATATACATAAGTTTCTTTTCTATGCAAACCCACCTATATATATGTGTGTGTGTATTATATGTTAGGCCATAATATATCACCGATCTATAAATAAAATGATATCTAAAAATCCAGTAATTAATATAAAATAAGTAGTTTGTAATCACGAATACGTCACAGCCTGAACGTACTCTTTAATTCAGTATTTGATAATACTAAACAAATGGCGACGCTTAATATTCTTAATCCATGATACAGTTATTTTAATTGATTATTCGTTCCAAAATATCAATTAAAATTCACGGAAAACAGAGGAAGCCTATTTTGTAAAATGTGGGAATTAAAAAAGTATATATAGTAAAATTAAATGTTGATTATCTTATTATTAGAGTGACTTTTAAAATGTTGACGTAATTACGAACATAATTAGAACACATTTATTATTATTAACTCCCAGCTTGGCCTCAAATATAACTAAAGTCTAAGACCATTTATAACGAGACATGAATTAAGCTTACAGATTACACATGAGTTATACCATTCTGTGTAAATTGTCCGATAATTAATTGAAATGTTTCGCGAGTGATCCGTGGTTAAAACGTTCAAATACATTATTTTAATTTCCCTAATATATAATTAATATAAATTATACAGATTTTTTAAATACAATATTATTTCGAGAAGCAAGTAATAACTTAGATAATTAGTTACATTCGCTTATTAAAAACTAACTGATATTCTAGTATTAGGTTTTTTTTACTTTAAAATGATTAAAACCCAACTACTGTTTTTATTAGAAAAAAGAAATGGTATTCCACCCCCTGGATCCGGTTTCGTAAAATTTAAAACCTGGTTATATCTATACCCGTATTAAAAGATTCCATATATTTATCTCATTTAGTTTTGATTTAATCTCATACTTCATGCGTGACGTCACATCCGGTCATATTATCTTCCAATAATGGCTACTTTTAATTAGAAATCAGATAATAACTTATAAATAATTGATATAATAAAAATAATTTAGGTATAATAATATTTAATTTATTTATGAATCATATAATATACTTACAATTAATAAAAATGGTTTAAAAGTAATTATCTGAGGTAAGTGTATGCGTAAAGCGTTGATGAGCCACGGTTGTAGTAGTCCAGTGAAGCTGTAAAGGCTTTACAAGGTCAATAGCGTAGTCACTTCGAAAAAAAAGAGCAACGGTTATAAGTTCGGTAAAGCCGTTAAGGCCAGTCCGAGTCGGGCCAATAGCGTTATAATTCGTTAGAAAAAAAAAATAGTACACCGAGTGGAGCCTGTGGAAAACGCTATTTTCTAATAATTATAAAGGCATTGTAAGATAATTACTTAAAAATTGTTCATACTCATTCATCTACATTACTTATTACACCTATGACACGTTTATTTTCATTATTAATTTAATATGAAACGACCTTAGCGTTTGATATTTATTTCTTTTAAAACTCTTATAAGTAGACACCGTATTAATAACGTTATGAATGCAAAGTTTATATTATAACTATATTATCGGAAACATTATAGACATTTATATGTAAGACGTGGTTTTTAAAATATTTTAAATTAATTACATAAAAACACGCGTAATGCAATGGATGGAATGCCGATAAAAACAAAACAAAGTACTTTCTTTACACACAATTACCTTTTCAAAACCATTCAGCATTCTTAATTACTTAACCCACTTGACAGTAAGTGGTCCCCGCTTATAGATAAAGCCATATAATTGCCACAACTCCACATCGTATTACTCTACCTAATAAATCTTAATTCTTTTAATTTATCATTACTCAAACTAGTATTTTTTAATAATAATAATGATATTGTATCAAAAGAAAATCATAATATTATTTTTCATGTCTCAAAAGTAAATATCTCGATATATATGAACAATAGGCCAAGTTATTGTAATTGTAAGATGAAAGCACTAATATATTAAGATGATGAAGGACGACTTACTGATAATATGTTTATTGAACCGAATACTTATAATTATTAAGACGATTTGTTTCACGAGTAATTTGCAACGTATTTATGTGTTTCTAACAGCAGTATAGATATTAAGTACGGCCGTGCGAATATTCGTTCGAAATTCAAATCGACATTATACCAATAATGCAAAGTATTTTAATGATTTTAAGTAATTAAATATTTATGAAATAATAAATAAGTATTTACAATATATATACGAGGTGTATAAGCTTAAATCCGCTGGTCGCTCATAGATGGTGTTAGTGAGCGTATTAGACTAGTATAGATACGTAATATTTTTTTATGAGCTCCCCATCTATTAATACTTTTCAGTTCATATAGTCAGTAATTCAAAAATACTAGCGCAATTTTTTTATAGTTAATTATCGCCAGATTTTTTGCCAGAAAAGGAGCATATGCGGGATGCTCTGCTTTTTTGCTTCAATTTAAAGAAATCTGCTGCCGAGGTGCACCAAACGCTTTTAGAAGTATATTGTAATAGTGCTTTATCGGAAACTACATGTAAAGATTGCTTTCGGAAGTTCCAAAAAATATTTTAGCCTGAGCAATAAAAACGAGAGAATCGCCCCAGGAAGGTGGAGGATGATGAGTTACAGACTCTTTTGAACAAGGACGAGACACAATCGCAAGTGCTAGGGCGATTGGGTGCTATTAAAACAGCCATTTCCATGCGTCTACACGCCATGGGAAAGATTCAAAGAATCTGAAAATGGGTGCCGCATTATTTGAGCGATAGGCAGATGGAGTGACGCCAAAATACATGTAAAACCTTGCTCGCCAGACATTGAAGGAAGTCGTTTTTGCATTGTATTGTGACTGACGATGTAAGATGGATCTATTTTGAAAATCCTAAACGCAAAAGATCATGAGTCAATCGTGGACAACCACCAACAAATTCCACAAGATCAAATCGCTTCGAACGGAAGACGATGCTGTGTGTTTGGTGGGATCGGCAGGGTATGAGCTACCACGAATTATTAAACCATGGTAAAACGGTGAATGCCCATCGCTACCATGATCATCTGATAAAATCGCATCGTGCTCTGCGAGAAAAACGGCCAGATTATCAGCAAAGACACAACAAGACGATTTTCCTCCGCGACAATGCACCATTGCACACGTCAGAAATGGTCCGGAATTATTTGGATTCACCTAAATGGGAGGTGCTACCCCATCCCGCGTACTCGCCCGACCTGGCCCCTCCCGACTACCAGCTTTTCATCGGAGGTTCACGTGCTCGCTGAGCAGCATTTTAATTCTTTCGAAGACCTTCGAAAATGGATAGATGATTTTTTTTTCCTCGAAAGAGCTGGAGTTTTTTTTGACGTGATATCCACAAATTGCCCGAAATATGGGAAAAATGTATAAATGAGGGTAAATATTTTGAATAAATTGTTTTTTTTCCTTTCTATAATAAAACTAGCGGGCCCGACAGACGTTGTCCCGACCTGATGATAAAAAAATCTGAACAAATTATATACTAAAACCTTCCTCATAAATCACTTTATCGATTGGTGAAGACAGCATGAAAATCCGTTCAGTAGTTTTTGAGTTTATCGCGAACATACAGTCAGACAGACGCGGTAGTGGACTTTGTTTTATACTATGTAATAATAAAAAGTGTTCTATTTAATATAAAAACGAAAGCTTATACGCATGTAAGCTTATACATCGTATATATCAATATATATATATATACAAAATTTATTCAATAGATTCGTCTGTCAGTCAAAGAAATTTTAATTAAACTAATTTGAAAATTTATAATAAATAAAAAGGTTCCCTGTTTATCTTATAAAATTATCTAAGTTTTTATGAAAAAAGGATAGTTGGGAAATGTTGCATCTTTTCCTATTACTATTAGTTTAATAATTCTTCTTTACTTTAAAAGTATACCAATAGTTCAAATTATTCGTTTTGTTCGAATATTCAATTCGTAATCCGAATCGAGTATCATATTTGATTCGATTCGAGCAATATTCGCACACCCCTAATATGAAGAGAGTTGGCGGTATAGTTTTGGTTATTGTGATGCAAAAGGAGGTGTCCGAGTGAATGGTCTAGTTGTTGAGCCAGTCCCAGGAGTCATCGTGGTTGTTCTTCTTGATGGTGATGTTCTTGATGTCGGGGGGAGGGCTCGAGACGCCCACCTGCGAGAGGTCGCGCGTGTCGAGGTTGTTGCGCGCCGCCACAGACTCCTTCCACGGCTGGTTCTGCTCATCCCTGCAAACATTATATACAACATTCCCTTTAGAATTTAAATTGGTTTTTATGTTTACCATTTCTTAACAATCCCATATTACATTGTCATGAACATTGAGCTCGTTAATTAAGGAAATTTTCGCGAGAGTGACAAATGCATAAGTAAAGATAATCACAGACTGCGAACAATTAAAAGGTTTACAAGAGAAAGCAATCGATTATTTTTTGCATGGGAGGAAAATAAATAGACAGACAACGTATTGTTTCAGATTGAAGGCATTATATAGTAGGTTTAAATTCTTGTGGGGTACATACATATGAGTATACATGTATTTAGGTAGTTTTTATTATGTATTCCGTTAGATGCCTGAAGTCCATTATGAGAGAGTACATCACTTTACTTTCGATTATTAGACATTTCCCGTCACGTGACACTCTTCACTACGTGGCAACTCTGTGAACTAACTAAGGCACCCTAAGACAAGCCGCCATCTTAACCCTTAATTCGATAGTGTCCAGTGTAACGAACAACTAATTTGAAAAAATCTACTGAACTAGTTTAGAGAAAAATGCGTGAAATTTTGATTTTAGTGTGTTGGTAACATATAAAAGATTTAGTAGAAAATATAATTTGAATAATAACAACACTCAAAATGTCAGTTTTCGTCGAAAACGGCGTCGATGCCGAAGTCATCCGTTTTGCACAAGGTATTTTATTTCATTTTTATTGGTTTTTATTAACTTTTAGACGATTTCTGTATTTATTTATATTTATGATATTATATACATCTGGAAAATAAGATAATCACGAGCTTCTACACTCATTTTCACTATTTTATCTCGCTCTAAATCTTTTGTCCGCCACACCGGACACTCGATTACTACGTGAAGTATATATTTAACTAGCTGTCCGGTGTGACGACCATTGCCAAATACGCTACGATTAACACTTTTTTGTTACATTTATTGTTTTTTTGCATAATATCGCATGTGGTTGAATGTATTCTTCTATAAATTAGTGCATAGGCATATTTGCTCAATTAATTGATATCTGTATCAATACTGCCTGTATTTTGTACAGGAAGCACCATTCCCCAAGAAAATCTGAAGCAAAGCTTAAATTGAAAGATTTCCGATACGAAATATTTTCTGCTTTGATAAAAATTAACAGGTCAGCTAAGCGCACTAACCAAGAAGAGACCACGATAAGGAAGCCTTGTAAGCCCAGACCAGTAGATTGAGTGCGTTTTGACAATATTGGTCATTTTTTATCGACGAAAGAAGAAGGTCGTTGCATGGAGTGCAGTAAAAAAAGACTACTGTCTTTTGCATAAAATGTGACGTAAGACTATGTTTCGTAACAGGAAAGAACGCTCGTAATTGCCATTTGAAATTTCATACAAAATAATTATGTTCATAGTTATATTTGATTAGAATTACATTTCTTTTTGTTTTTGATGTGTATTTGTTTTATTTATCATTTCTGTTAGTAATTTGGTAGAGTCCGCCCCAATGGACATGTTGTTTCGCAAGTAATTCGTTACATACTTGACAATGTCCGCTATGACGGACATGTGTTTTATCAAAAACTGTACAGTACTAATTTTTTTAACATTTTTCCTGTACTTATTTTATATCCAAAAATATGACTACTAAAAAAATCAGTTTTTTTTTTTGCTACAAAAAACTCCGTCGAATTAACGGTTAAGCTCCCATTGTTGCGTCGTTTTTCCAAAAAAATGAATAGTAGAAGTATTTAGTTTTCCATTACGTTAAAATTGAATACATGAAAGTTTTTTATAACAAAATGGATAAACCTCGAGCATCGGAGAAGAACAAACTTCATACATAAAGTTCGTCACAAAGTGAAGGCAATTCATCGTCGCACGAGGAGCCGTCGAATATACGTCCATATCTCATTGAAGTCACTAGTTTTCGAATAATCATCGAGCATAAACAACGTCAAGTGCAAATAGTATATGAAGGTGCTATCGTCTGCGAATACCGCGCATTTATGGAACAGCCTCACGTTGTAGAGGTTTGAGCGTCTTTTCAGCAACTGCTAAGTCACGTAAATAGCATTTCAAATGCTAAATATATCGTATTACAGCTAACTATGTAAGATTGATTCTCTCAGATACTCCCAAATTAAATGTAGTTTCACAGCTCTGCGCAACGCGTTTCTGGCTCAGAATGAGTTTATTACTGAAATTTTACAAGCGGTTGTTAATTGGTTGTCTAGATCAGATACACAACTAAATTCTGCTTTAAAATTTGGTAATAAAGCTAATTATCATAATTTCTCATGTCATACTTCAAATGATATATGGTCAGCTTTTTGGTATGTTATGCCATAAATAAATTCTATAACGTCTGGAGGAGAAATATGTACGTGATGATATAGGAAAAATACCCTCATCCTCAGAATTTATGCTCCGACTATCGAGTTTATCATAATAAGTCGAAAAAGAAATATATCTACATGTATAACAAAATGAAGAGGGGGGGGCGAAAGAAAATTACATAAGAGCTTCCTCTGGGACTGCCTCAGACAATCAGGATTGATGGCTACTTTTCAAAGTACCCAGTATGATTCTCATATTAATATCAGGTATCCCTATCCTTTTCAATCAACCTACACGACTGGGTTCTTCCATCAGAAAAGGTTCTAACCAGATATCAAACTCTGTGTTCTCACATTATTGTGATACACATCTGGGATTCAATTGATGTTACAAACGTAGTGTTGCATATGGCTCCAAGGACAGTGTCTTCCATTTCTACACTATATTTACTATCAAGAACAATAAAAAGGCCCGAATTATATTTAACTTACAAATTTGAACTCGTTATAGACAACCGAAACATTTCAGTTGGTTTCTAATATGAATTACCTACATTTCTACAATCAGGATACTGACTGGTCAAGATAAACTTCAATTAGTTCCATTATCTTCTATCAATAAAGATTTGATGTTATTTGCTTATAACCTATTAAAGTTGGTTACTAGAAATTACCTGCATACTATTTGGATTTAGCCGAGACTCTTCGTGTATTCACGTCTATAACAAACTGCAGTATTCAAGTGTTGTTCACAAAGGCTCACCATTGCCAGAAGACACCCAATACATACTTATATCTAAGTGGATATGTAGTTTTCAGCAGTTCAAGTGTATTGCATCAACTTGGAAATTGCAATTTGAAAAAGATGTGTGCAGTAAGTGCTGCTATTGTTAGAAGGTCCTGCACTGTAGTCTCATACATAAGTAGCAAAGTAAATACGAGGTCCCAACTCCTACTAAAGCTGACATTTCAGCTTTTGGATTTACAGACGGACAGTCTGAATGTGGTACTTCACCCTCATTACTTTTAGGGTGTGTTTAATACCGAGGAATAGTACCTACTACGCAGGGCTTTTACATCAGGAGCAACATTTGCTTCTGCATTGTAGTCTCAGACATAAGAAGCAAAGGAAATACGAGGTCTCAGCCTCTACTAATCCTGACAAAGAGACTCTTGGAATTGAGGGACAGTTTAAATATTTCTCCCTCATCACATCCTGAGAGTATACAACATCTATGCTGATCAGGTCTTACGCAAACATGTCAGTTCGGAATGGCACCTATGCAATAAGGCAATTGCGCCATAAGTTGCTGTAAGGTAATCTCATACATAAGGAACAAAGGAGGTACGAGGTCTCAACTTCTACTAATCCTACCAAAATGGCTCTCGGAATTGATGGACAACCTAGATGTGGCACTTCTTCTCCCTTATCACCTTCTGATAATGTATAACACCGATGCCGCGTAATCGCTCTGTCTCGTCTCTTTAAGCCACCTACTAAATAAAGACATGGAATATATTCAACCTACGCGAAACATCAGAAACAGATTTGTTTGCATCTCAACATGTTCACAAATTTATGAGTTATGTTACACTCGACTTGTCAGTCTCAAACTCTGCTGTCACGAGTTATCTAGCATATAATTGCCACTATAATCTAGCCTAAATATTTCTGCTACCAGCCACAAGTCCTGAAACACCTAAATTCAATGACATACAAGTTCATAATAATAGCACCCAGGTGGAAGAAACCTTTCCAGCCTTTCCTTAAAGAACCGTGCACTAGTGCATTCCGTTAGATTACGAAAACTGAAAACATGTTTACATAAATAATTGGGCAGCCTTCAGATCACATCAACACCCTACATTTATAGGCCTGGGTAATTTTGAATGTAACACGTTAATATAAGTCTCTTCCAGAGAAATAAGTTTTTCTTTCTTGTTGAGGACACCAGAGCATAATACACATACAAGCCCTGTTTGGATCAAATGGTGATAATAACATGATGAAATCTCCATGATCAAAGTGATGTAAGTTGAACAATCTTAGTTTTCTACTGTAGGTACTGAGCAATGAGGTTTAACAAATAAATTAGCTTGCTGTATCATTCTTCTCAATAAATCAGCAGTAGTTTTTATTTGAGATTAATTTAATTCAAATATTAAAATATCATCAAATCACACAGTGAAGCTTGTTCTAAAAGCTGTGTCTTTGGCCAAATCAATACCTGTGAATGTTCCAGTATGAAATTAAAGAATACTCATAACGTGTTATAAAAATATAAATGCAAACTTAACTAGTTTGTGTGTTTATGAAAGTATATCTACTATTATTTTGCAATCATCTGGTCGGAGAGTTCATAATCTCTCACTTTTATATATTGTTTCTAAGCATTTTGTAGACAGTAAGAAATGTATTACTTTGCATTCGGTTTTTCGAATTAGAAGCAGATTCGACTAATTTTCAATCGACTAGCTGGACACTTATGATGAGAAAACTAGTCTATTGTTTCCACTTAGAACTTTTATGGATGTATTTAAACATTCTAGTAGTGCCACGACTAGTTTACTTATTACTGCGCATTAACCTTGAACCGGCTACTTAAACAATTATTAATGGCCCATCCATTTAAGAAACTTTTATCAAAATATAGTAACGAGACTTTACCAGGTATCTATATATCTGCAGTCTTCTCAAATTGATAGTGTGCTTGGTACTGATAATACTCCTCAAAGTGTGAATTGGATTGGGTATGATTCACCTAATTATAATCTGTTTAAAGTAAATTATTGACATGAAAACAATTTTAGGCAATTTTATCATAAACAAATTAATCTATACTAATATATAAAGCTGAAGAGTTTCTTTGTTTGGTTGAACGCGCTAATCTCAGGAATTACCAGTCCGACTTGAGAAATTCGGTTTTAGATAGCTCATTTATCGAAGAAGGCTTTAGGCTATATATCATCACGCTAAGACCAATAAGAGCGGAGCACCAATGAAGAATGTTTCAAAATCGGGCACTTTTTCGCTTTTGAGAGATTTCGTTAGCGTTAGTATTTACATACGATGTCATGGTAACGTGGTAAGTTTCTATCGCAAACATTTTCAAAGTTTATTTTGTTTTCCTATTCAAAAAGCTTATTTTAATAATAATAATAAAACTGTTTATTGCACACACGTTGAAAATATACAAAACTAGCGGGCCCGGCAGACGTCCCGCCCTGATTATAAAAAATCCTGGACAAATTATATACCAAAACGTTCCTCGTGAATCACTTTATCCACTGGTGAAAACCGCATAAAGATCCGTTCAGTAGTTTTTGAGTTTATCGCGAACAGACAGACAGACAGACGCGGTAGGGGACTTTGTTTTATACTATGTAATGATTAGATATCACTTTACATGTGTACCTACAGTTAGGCGGCCTTATCGCTTAGAGCGATCTCTTCCATGCAAACCTAAGGAGACATTTACAAATACAACAAATACAAATATCCTTATTTACTGGAATATTTTACATAATATAGCCTTAACTATGGCCCCAAACTAGGCAATGCCTATATCATGGAAGCCTCATGCCTGATTACAAATTTCCCTTAATTGATGGTGGCGCGTATTGGCTTATAATATTTAGAGGAATTTACATTACATTTTAAGAATTAAAGTTAAGAAGTCAAAGAAGAAACAAAGATCATATATATAATAACTAAATAAATGTTAAAGTGTGAAAGTGTGTGTGTGTAGTTACGATGAGTGTATGTGTAAAAGTGAGTATCATAAATATGTATAATTCTCGAATTTTTTTCGAATTAATGTTTTATATTCAAAACTACCGGGTGGCAACATAAATAGACAAAAATAATTACAAAAACTATAGATAAAAGTGAAAAAAAAAGAAATGACGCAAAAGAATAGTTATATTACGACAGCGAGAGGTAATGCCGGTGGAGATATTTTTGTTATAATGTCACGGATCTTGCCTGCCTAATATCACAAGGGAGTGCGTTCCATAGGCGTACAGCTTGAACCGCAAATGATTTATTATTAAATTTAGTGTGACAGATAGGGAATTTGAGTAAATGTTGAGAGCATAGACGGCGTGATGAAGAATCTCTGCAACCTAACATCTCGAATTTATATTGTAGGTAGGGAGGGGAATTGGGATTATGAAGAACGTTATACAGGAGGTACAGGATGCGACTGTTTCGTCGATGCCGAATGGGTAGCCATTTAAGCTTTGAGCGGTATTCAGGCACATGATCAAATTTTTTAAGTCCGTAAATAAAGCGAATGCATGCATTCTGCAGTCGCTCCAATTTATTAATCAATTCCTCATTAGCGTCCCGGTACCAGACATCAGCATAATCAAGGATAGGCAAAAGTAATGACTCTGCAAGCATGACCTTAATCGATGTCGGTAATAAATTGCGCATTCTTCTCAACGAACTCATAGAAGCAAATATTTTTCTACTGACTTCACTCACGTGATTTTTCTAGGATAGATTGTTATCAAAGATTACACCTAGATTTTTGGCTGTGGTGGAATAGGGAATGTAACATTATTTAAACGAATGGATGCTAAGGAGTTCCAGTCTATCTTGTGCAGTTGCCTAGTACTACCAATGAGTAAGCATTGGGATTTGTTGGGATTTTTTTTTTTTTATGTCATAGGTGGCAAACGAACAGGTGGGTCACCTGATGTTAAGTGATCACCACCGTCCATGGACACTAACAACACCAGAGGAGTCGCAAGTGCGTTGCCACCCTTTGGGGGGAAGGGTTAGGGGAGGGAGAGGGAGAGGAGAGAGGAGAGGGGAGGGGAGGTGGGTCTCCGGCGCTCTCACTGACCGAACGAAACGCAACAATGCAAGCACTGTTACTTCACGTCGGTTTTCTATGAGAGGGTGGTACTACCCCGGGCGAGCCGACCCATTCATGCTGAAACCAGTAATAGTTTCAGCGTGGCTCTACCACCATTAAAATATTTATATTAATAGACAGACCGTGGGATTCGGCCCAGTGTCCTACCTTATGTAGATCTGAATTCATGATGTCTATTGCATTAGATAAGTCAATCACTGCTGTTTGGTAATAAATCTGCAGATCGTCCGCATATAAGTGAAAAGAGGAGGAGAGAGAATTATTTATAGAATTAATAAAAATTGAGAAAAGCAGAGGAGAGAGTACACCTCCTTGTGGAACACCAGTGGTAATGTCGCACCACTGTGAATATTTGTCGTCAATCCGGATACGCTGACGACGGCCTTTCAAGTAACTAAGAAACCAACCTACGACAGAAGGTGCCAAATTTCTAGTATCAAGTAATGCTAGAAGGACGTCAAAATCAAGAGTATTAAAAGCATTACTAAAATCAAGAAGGGTAAGTATCGTCACCTTTTGGTTTTCCTTACCCTGGCGTATGTCATCAGAGACTTTTACTAGCGCCGTTACAGTACTATGACCGGAACGAAAACCTGATTGAAACGGATTTAAAATATCATTAATAAGCAAAAATGATGAGAGTTGTTTATGAACAAGTCGTTCTAATGCTTTAGATAAAAAAGGAAGTATAGAAACAGGTCTGTATTGGGAAAAGTCAGCAGGATTACTACACTTGGGAAGCGGTACAACGGTAGCTTGTTTCCAGATAGCTGGAAAAGTAGAAGAGAATAAAGACGTATTGAACATGCATGTGATAATAGGTAGGACAATATTTAAAATTGGAAAAATTATTTTACGACTGATGTCGTCAATTCCAACTGCATTAGAGGATATAGCTTTAATACTATTTTCTACCTCTTTATCAGTAACTTGATTAAAGAAGAAGCTACCATAAAACGGTTTTGACAAATTTAGTAAATTGTGCAATGTTTCTGATTTCGTGACCAAATCGAAGTTGTGCACATTGGATGTAAAATGGTGGTTCAAAGCTTCGACATCTATATTAGTTGCCACAAGATCTCTTAACTTCCCAACTCCTACTGATTTTAAAAATTCCAAATTTTTGATCCGTCACCATGTTCAATAGATGCATAAATTTTACTTTACTTTATTTTACTTAAGTCTAATTTCCATTTTTTTATTTTGTATCTATTACGTATTATAAAAATAAAGTTTGTGTATGTACAATTAAAATAACAACTTTTTGATGAATGGATATGACTACAAATGACCAAAAAATTTTTTTTAATATTTTGTCTATATTTTTATATTTTGTCTGTTTGTTTCTTCCAGGTAATCTCCAAAATGACTGGACCTATTTTAACGGGGATTTTACTGGCAGATAGCCGAAATTATAGCGGTTGACATATTCTATTTTATGTGTGCGCAGCTTCGTCCGCATTGCTAGTTCCAAAATGGTTGGACCTATTTCCACGGGATGTTCACTGGTAGATAGCAGACCTCATAAAAAGTAATTTAGGTTTTTTATTCGCCTTCGGCCGCAGTGGAATATCCGTAATGCTTGAACGGATTTTCACAGGACTTTCACTGGCAGATAACTCACCTTATAAGCAGTAACTTAGACTGTTATTTTGTTACTCAAGACTTCGTCCGCAATATCCTACTATCTCCTAATCGGTTGGACCGATTTTCACGGGGCTTTTACGGGCAGATAATTAGCATTAGAATCATTCTATCTACTAGTGAAAACTGACCGATCTGTAGTTTTTGACTTTATCGCGAACAGATAATCAGACAGACCAGAGGATTTTGTTTTTATCCAACTTCGAAAAAGGAGGAGGTTACTATGTTCGGTTGTATGTATTTTTTTTATGTAAGTATGTTATTCGATATTTTCATCAACTGTGAACCGATTTTAATGATTCTTTTTTATATGAATTGGTACACGATGTAGTGATGAACTGCTACCTGAGCATTCGTCCGTGTGAAATTGATCAAAAATATGTTACAACCGCGTGAGACGTGTGCTTTACTGAATTCCAAGAACAATTATAGGTACATCATTGAAAGTCATATATTTGTATGTAATATGAATTATATCATCTTTTTGGTCAATTCGGAGGCCATATTGTTTGGCGCGTTTGCGTCTACATAACTCAGTGATTATAACAATGTATAAGAATAACTTAAGTATATGGACAATATCTATATAATAAAAGATTTTAGACATATTGTTCGATAATGTATAGCTTATAATTTTCATTACTTTCTTATAGTGTTAGTGAGCATCGACTGTGGTATATAGTAAGTTGAAGTAACAGGTATATTGCTGATGATAAATCCCATCCCATTCGATATACTATTATTATTCATATATCTAATGTACACGTTACATGTTACAGTAGATGGCGTGCGTGTCGTAGTTACAAATGTTTTGAAAAAGCATTTCTGTAATGTACACACCCACTCACAATTTTACATTTTTAATAATTTAATAACATATTATTTTTAATATATTTAAAAAAAGCGCGTGCGGAGCCGCGGGTAACTGCTAGTCAATTATAACAGTAATAGCATTTTATCTACAAATCGCTTTCTCAGTATGTATTCAGTTACAAATTATTTAAGTCTGGGATATATCAGCTGATACTGAAAAGTTTAGTTATTACATTACCAAGTCTAGTCTTACCTTATTGAAATTTAAGTAAAAATCTAACATGATAGATACATATATTTTGTTAAATAATAATCACATTGTTGCGTTTTTCTACAAGCCATCAGCAGATAACAAACAGGTATCTCATAATGGCCAACAGATGTCTAACGGATCACATAATATTAAAATTTTAAATGAAAATAAAACTTGTATTTTGGTTCCTAGACGTCTGAAGTCCAGATGATGTCTTCCTGGCGCTACTTACCATTCTATACGTCATGAGTTTTTATGAGAGTAACAATGAGAGTTTAATATGGCAGCTTGTCTTTGAGTCCCTTAGTTAGTTCATAGAGTTGCGACGAGGGGGCAGTGGTATGGACTGTCACGTGACGGGAAGTCTAACGACCGGAAGTAATGAGATGTACTCTCTCTCATAATGGAATCCAAACCTCTAGGAAACATAACACAAATTTAATTTTCAGGTAAAATTTTAATATTATTGCAATAAACCAGTCTGCTTCACATCGCGTTCTTTTAACGGTTATTCTACTTGCGATAAAGCGAATTTACGTGTGTAATTAATAGTAAAGTGTAGAAACTGTTCAAATTACAATGCCTACTGGAAATTTAGAACCGCTCGACATGAATTCTAAACAGGGGTCGCGTATATACGCTGAGATAAGCAATATATTTTGCTAAACGAAATTAAAACAAAATTGTGTGTGCCGCTATTAATGACGGTAGTCGAGAATGTCATGTATGTCGTAAATTTAAAATTTTCGAATAGTTGGTACAGATCGTATCGGATTATATAGGACCACAACTATCTCAATTTGCGGTTTGCGGACCACAACTATTTCCTGTTTTTTTTTTTTTTTATTTATTTATTTATTTTTAAGTCCCCCTTTCCTCAGATATAATCCGAGACCTGATTTGCGTTGGTAATTTTTTTTTTTTATTTGGTATTTATTTAAGTTTATCTTAATTCCTATTTCCTGTTGGATCGTAGTGACTATTGTATATTTTAAAAATGATTCTGTACTGTGTATTATTAACATTGTTGATATATAGTAAAATATTACAAAATAATGAGGAAAACTAATGTTTACCATCTGTATATTGTATTTGTACGGTTTTGTACTTTGCATGTCGCCTTACTTATTATATGCGCTTCAGCACATCTGCCTTGAAATTATGTTTATTAGGTACTTTAATCATTAGTAGCGCTTAAGAACTCTAGTTGCACAACACCATTGTGACATATTAAAGAAACTAATTGTGAGCGAACAAACAACTTTATGCACATAAACGGGCACCCCAAGTACATATAGTAAGGCAAAGACTTGTTCTTCACTCCTACAGTATTCATCTTATTCTCTTAAAAATTAATCAGGATACTAAAGTTCACTTTTATCGCGTGTGCATACACATTTGTTTTCTTTTTAAACTATAGCAAAGAGGAGCATGGTCAGGGATGTGTGTGTTCGTGCGTGCGTGCGGTATGCGGTAACTGACCAGTGCGAGTACGGCTCGGAGGTGGAGCTCCGCATGGCTCCGTAGCTCTGCGAGTGATAGGAGCCGGAGTTGCTGGCGCGCCGCGTCTCGGTCGCACCGCCCAGCGAGCTCCACCCGCCGCGGTTGTTCACCTATAAACAAATATACTCAACAATTTCACAACATACTATTTTGCTGTACGTCTTTGCCTGCAAATTTAATTCTAACATTGTCCAACTTTTCAATTTAATACTTTAGAAAGAAAGAAAATGTCTTTATTACTGGGTAACAACAAAACAACATGATGTACATAGCTTATATAAACATAATATGTATACAGCTAACAACAAGAACAAATTAACATCGATAAAGGTTAAAAAAATTTCAAATGTGCCTGTCCCAACAGCTATTCACTACCTTGCCACCATACGCCTGAGAATAACATACCGAAGACCGCTCCAAAGCAGAGCAAATACGAACATAGATAAGTTTAAATGTGCGTCTACTAAATTGGAACCACTCATAAAATTAACTTTATTATTAACTAGCTATTACCCGCGGGTCCGCACGCGTTTTTTTAAAATGTATTAAAAATGTAAAATTATGAGTAGATGTTGTACATTATAGAGATGCTTTTTCAGAAACATTTGTAAGTACGACACGCACGCCATCTACTGTAACATGTAACGTGTACATTACAAATGTGAATAATAACAGTGTATCGAATGGGATTTATCATCAGCAACATGCCTGGAACTTTAACCTACAATATATCACCCTCAGTGCTCACTTAGACTATATAAGAAAGTAATTAAAGTTTTAAGCTATACATTATCGAACAATACGTTTTAAATCTTTTATTATATAAGTCTAATATACCCGTATTGTCGATATAACAAAGTTGGTCTTATACGTTGCTATAATCACTGAGTTATGTAGACGCAAGCGCGGTAAATAAATCAAAATGGCCGCCAAATTGACCAAAAAGATAATATAATTTTAATTACATACAAACATATGATTTTCAATTATGTACTTGTTAATTATGTACTTGAAGTCCAGTAAAGCACACGTCTCACTCGCTTGTTTACAATAAACAACATATTTTTAATAAATTTCACATAGACGAATGCACGGGTAACAGTTCAACAAATAAAATAGAATATGTCAACCGCTATAATTTCGGATATCTGCCAGCAAAATTCCCGTTAACATAGGTCCAGCCGTTTCGGACATAACCCGGAGCAAACAAACAAAATATAATAATATAAAATACCAACAATATAAAAAAAAAATTTTTTTTTGTTACTTGTTGCCAAATCCATTCACCAAAAAATTGTTATTTTATTTTCAGATACACACACTTTATTTTTATAATACGTAATAGATTACAAGTAAAAAATTGGAAACAAAACAAACGTAGAATAAACATTTTGAATAGAAACACAAATATAATTTAAAAATGTTTGCGATAGAAAGTTACCACGTTACCATGGCAACGTATATAATACTAACGCTAACACGGAGCGAAAGCAATTAAAACGAAAAAAAATGTCCGATTTTGAAACATTCTTCATTGCCGCTCCACTCCTATTTGTCTTAGCGTGATGATATATAGCCTAAAGCCTTCCTCGGTAAATGAGCTATCTAATACCGAAAGATTTTTTCAAATCGGATCAGTAGTTCCTGAGATTATCGCGTTCAACCAAACAAACAAACAAACTCTTCAGTTGTATATATTAGTACAGATATTGGTTTTGAACTTGTAACAAACACTGCTGCAATATATGTTTAAAACTTTTCTTATTTTTCCTATATCTACATGGTGGTGGGATATTATTCCAGCAACGAGTGGTTGCATATTTAAAAGAACCCCTGAACGCTGTGGTTCTGTGTTTAGGTATTGTCAGGGGATATGACGCAGAACGGGTGTAGGTAGAATATGTAAAATGTGCTTGCCTTCATGTTAGCTTTTCATATAGGTACTTAGGTTTTTTGTTTTGATCAAGTCAAAAAGTAAAGTGGCCACATGTAGCTCCCTACGGGCTGCCATTTTAAGATGGTTCGCTTCATTTAAGAACGGCGTAACGTGTTGACGAGGGGCAATGTGGAAACAAAACCGACCACAAGCGTTCTGCACCCGCTAAATCAATCGATTAGTCCTTAACAATAAACATGGGTCATACACAACATAACAGTAATTTAATCTAGAAAGAACTAAACTTTCAACAAGACTCTTCCTTAGTGTAATACTGAGATACGGTCTAAAAGGATACAGAACTTTTAGCCTATCCTATACAAACAGTTTTTAATTATACTATTGATATGCGCCTCGAAGCGCAGTTCTGAGTCGAAGAGTACTCCCAAATTGCGGGTTGTTTCCACCCTTTCATTGTTATTCCCCAAAATCTTGATTTCGGGATTAGCAGACAATATTGAATTGACTTGCGCCTTTCTTCCCAAGACAATGAGTTTTGTTTTAGAAGGATTGAGTATCAGAGTGTTACACTCTGAACATGAAATTATCCTGTTAAGCTCTTCATTAATCTTGTGGATTGAAGACCTCAGTGCATCTTGTTTAAATGACATATATAATTGGATATCGTCTGCGTACATATGGTACTTACAATCAAGTAAGCAGCGAGTAATGTCTGCCCTATATATAATACTAGCGGGCCCGGCAGACTTTGTCCTGCCCTGATTATAAAAAAAATCCTTGAGAAATGATATACCAAAACGTTCCTCATGAATCACTTTGTCCACTGGTGAAAACCGCTTGAAAATCTGTTCAATACTTTTTGAGTTTATCGCGAACAGACAGACAGACAGACGCGGTGGGGGACTTTGTTCTATACTATGTAATGATACAATAAGGCGTAGTCCGGTGTAGCTGTTAAGACCTTGCTAGATCAATAGCGTAGTCAGTTTGAAAAAAGGGGCCATAAATGGATCCCTGAAGAATCTCCCGTGTTACTGGTTGGGGAGAGGAAGTAGTCGAAGAGCCATCATCTAGTTGTATTTCAACGTATTGCGAGCGATTGGTTAGATAGCTATGAAACCATCTAATCGTATCATGTTAAAATCCATAATAATGCAACTTAGATAATAATAAATTTACATTTATAGTATTAAACGCTCGTGAGTAGTCAAGTAAGATAAGGATAGTCCCTTTGCCTCGATCCCGTGCCTCTAAGATATTGCTCGTCACATCTAATAAGGCAGTGGCAGTACCACGGCCTTGTTTAAAGCCTGACTGGAGATCCGGTAGAATATTATTATATTATATTCGGTCATCTGTAGATATACCACCCGCTCCAGTATTTTGGATAAACACGGAAGAATACTTATAGGTCGCAATTATTTGAAACTTTGAGGATTGCTAATATTTGGTATCGGTCGAACAATTGCACAATGCCATAAGTCAGGAAAGGTGTGCGTACTGATTGATACGTTTATGATACTAGTCATGATTGTTAAGGTTTGCGGAAGTGTAAGCATTATCATTTACTATCAGTGCCCTGAGCATTTGTCTTGATGATTTTAATTATACTAAGAACAGTGTACTCTTCCACCGTCTTTAGTGAGAAACACGACGAACCATAGCGGTTAAACTCGTAAAAAGTCAACTGTGAAATAGTCACATCTTGATTTCCAGAAACATCCAGGAATGCGTTATTTATACCGTCGGGGTCGCACAAATGGTCTGGAAGCACACAAACTTGGCTTGAAGGATATACTTAAGATTTTAGATTTTTCCATAAGGCTCGAGAATCATTAAACTTTTCATTAATATACTTATTGAAGTAGGCCTTCTTTTCATTATGTAAGGATTGGGCAACCTGTCGTTTTAGCTCAAGATAATAGTCTTTGTGGATATCTAGTTATGTGTATCGATATCGATTATGAGCTTTGTCGCGTAACCTGCACATCAGTTTTATAGTGGTACATCCACTATAAAATCCAAGATATAGGTAGACTACGAAAATAATTTTGTTTAAGGGGTGCATGAACATTAAACAGTTGTATTATGTAGGCGTTGAACATAGATGTTACCGTGTTGAATATTGCCTAATACATGTCACGGAATTGACTGCAAGTCGAAATCAATCAAATCCTTCACAATTTGTCTTTCAATGGATCTTTAAATGGACGATATACCACTATTCTTTTGAGGTTTGTCTTTTTTTAAGATCAATTGACATGTGATGAAGGAATGATGTTCTAATTCAATTATGTGATCGACAATGAAATCTCTGTAACTGACGTCAGTACAACTAATATCAATGAGTGAAGAACTATCGTTTAGAAAATGCGTTGTGTAGTCACTATTTGAGTAAGTCCACTGTACCCTACAAACTTCATGAGACGTTTATATCTACTACTTTGGGTCTCTAATAGGATTACATTAAAATCGCCGAGTATGATAACATAATTATAGGGTGCGAGGGTGCTGATACTTTGTGTTACTGCGTCCAGAAACAGATCGAGGACTAACCAGAGTGGGCGGTAGACAGTAGGGGTGTGTGAATAATTCGAACTTACGAATTATTCGTTGCGAATCGAATGTTAATATTAGCTATTATTAGCAATAAAGGTAGCGATAATTGTGGAAGCGCCTGTTATAGACGCATGTAATCAAGATGGCCTCTGTCACAAGTCATATGTCTACGTTTATAGTTGTTTTTCATTGTTTACGGTGAAATCTCAATATCATAATGGTTAACAAAATAAAATATGTTCTTTGCAATGGAAAAAATGAAATGGTTTGAAATGAATTATTTTATTTATAAAGAATATCATCGGGCACATTATTGTCAATAACAAAATTGTCTGGCATTAATAAATTCATGTTTTTAATAGCATTTAAAAGTTACTAAAAAAATAATGTTCCTAAAATTTTGACCTGTAAAGATGTGATGCGCATTAAAAAACACAACGTTAACCGGCTACCAGGTATCCTGTTTGGAAGGTCATAATGTATCTTCATATTAAAGAACCAGCTTTTCTAAAATTTTTGTTCTTCCAACGTTGCTGGCTCTTTTACTAAAGTGTCGCAAAAAGGTCTAGTTACGTTTACTACAAACTTTTGTCTTTCGTTATCCTGGAGAACCCCTTGCGTTTTATGGGATAAAAAGTATCCTAGATGTAACCTTGTAATATGAGTTATCACTGTGTGAAGTTTCGTCAAAATTGGTTCAGTACTTTCAGAGTGGTACCTGTTCACAGGGACAGACAGACAGACAGACAAAAATCGTAAAAGGATTATTTTTGGCTTCTATATCGACAAAATCTACCCTGATCAAAATTTTCAAAAAATGTTTAATGTACAGATTTGGCTTTGTTACAGTTTTATTATAGTACTACGTGTACTCGCAGCTCCGCACGGGTTTTCTTTATTCGTATTAAAGATTTATAAAATTGTGAGACTATGTACAATTATAGAAATGCTCTTTAAAAGAAATTGTAAGTACGATACGCACGCTACTTACAGTAGTAACATGTAACGTGTACATCATTACATAGTATAAAACAAAGTCCCCTACCGCGTCTGTCTGTCTGTCTGTTCGCGATAAACTCAAAAACTACTGAATGGATCTTTATGCGGTTTTCACCAGTGGATAAAGTGATTCGTGAGGAACGTTTTGGTATATAATTTGTCAAGGATTTTTTTTATAATCAGGGCGGGATAACGTCTGCTGGGCCCGCTAGTTAGATATATAAATACTAACGCGTGCCGAATGAGGTTTGTCATCAGCAACATATTTGGAACCTTAACCCACCGTATAACTACCTCAGTGCTCACTTACACTGTATAAGGAACTAATGAAACAATAACTTAATATATTATTGTAAAGATTTACATTTACATTACATTTAATATACATTGCCATTATTATAATTAAGATTTTGCGACTATACAAAAAATAAACGCTTGTCTGTTCCGCAAGAAATTGTATTATGGAACTCTTTACGTAATACGTTTATAATCAAAGATCTTATTAGGAAGACCTCTATATCATTAAAGTTATTAATAATTATAATGTCGAATTGTAAACAATAAGCTGATAATTATTTCTCTAATTAAAATTAAAAAAATTAAAAATTAAAAGAATGAGTTGAAATCTTGCTAAATTTCATGCAGACAAAGTCGCGGTTAACAGCTAGTCTAAAATAGAATAACCTCAATTACTTTTTATAAAGTCGGCTATCTGCCAGTGAAAGTTTCGTGAAGATCGGTCAAACAGTTTTGGAGATAGTACTGCAGACGAAGCCACGGTTAATAACTAGTCTATAGAGTAGCCTAAGTAACCCGCTGTAATTTCAGCTATCTGCCAGTGAAATTCCTGTCAAAATCGGTTCAGCCGTTTCGGAGATTAGCCGGAAACAGACAGACCGACAAAAATTTTAAAGATTGCATTTTTGTTATCAGTTGCGTGTATAGTTTCACACACAATCAGTAAAAAAATGTTATTTTGATATTACATACATACACTTCATTTTTATTATATGTATAGAAGAAGATATAGATAGATTAGTACACTGAGAGCTCCATATTTACATACGATTTTAATGAACAATATTGAGAAAAAACATTATAAAAATGTCCTGGAAAGAAAAATTGCAATATTTTCTTCTTAAACATATACAGTTAACTATGGATATGATTTAGTTAGAAATGAATATTAATATGCAAATAGTGACAAAAGGTATAATAAGTGGCAAAAGTTTGAAAATACCTTCTCTGTGACAGTGGAGGCCATCTCGGACACTTTCTGCGATGCCATGCCGCCGTACCGCACCGCGCTCTCGGTAGCGGAGCGCGCCGCGCGGCTCACCGACGACGCGAACGCGGACCAGCCCTGTCGCATCACGCGCCACATCATGTATCATATCAAATCACTATTGATTAATTACTTTTTCTATGGAAGCAAGAACTTAATTGTACTGACAATATGCGTATATTGTACATATATAATAACATACGTTTTGATTAATTTCTTATATAGTGCAAGTGAGCACTGCGCGGATTGTATAATAGGTTAATAGGTGGGTAAATCCCACTAGGCATACAGTTAGTATTTACATATTTAATGTCGGTTGTACCTAGAAATATTTTGAAAAGAGCGTTTTTGTAATTGTACATTTTCTCACAATTTTACATTTTTACTAGAATTTAAAGCGCGTGAGACGCAGCTGGGAACCGCTAATTAAAAATAACAAACCAACTCCTGCGATTATTATTTAAAACGACTCCTATAAATGATACGTGTTTCCAATTAACCCTTTCTGACTGGAATAAAACTTGTACAAATTAAAACTATAATAATTGAATGACAAAAAACAATATAGATACAAATAAGAGTTTAAGTTTGTTGCAAAGGAAAATGTATATTTATTATACAGCAAAGTTGTTGCTCCAAGGACAAGCAAAAAGTGACTTCTATATTAGTAACTGGCTCTTCACTGCACTTTACATTCACAAGAATTTGAGACGTTATGTTCAGAAAATAAAATGCAAATCGTGAACGACGAGAAAAATTTTAAGAAGACAAACGAAACGTGACAATGCGAAAAACGACGAAACACTTGATTCTCCGATTGAGCCACAACGTTGAATTAATTGAAACTCGAAAAAAAGTTTTATACACCAAAAGTATTGTAGTCGGGTGTCCTGTTTCGGGGTCACCAATCACTAACATTGGTGTGCGGGTTGGTGTATATATGTTTCTTAATGTATATACATACACTACATACATACATACATACATACATATATACATACATATATACACTGAGACCTTTTAATCAACGTTTATTTGCGCGTCTGCACTACGACAGATCGCGGCGCACACTGCTTGACTGAGATATGGGGTGTGTCCCTACAATGTTAATGGATATGCTTTCTGTGGTAAACTATAAAAACGTGTTCTTCATGTACAATAACAATATAACTATAACCTAATCTATACATATAATAAAAATGAAACCTGTCTGTACTTTTTAGAAAACTGTGATAAAACTTGTAGCAGGTGTCTAGGAATAAGTAATAAAATACATTTCAATCATTTTTACAAATGTCTGTCCGTTTGTTTTAACACGCATCACTACTAAATTACTGATTTCACGAGCGAGCGCGGTGCATTTAATACGTATGTATTTAACTTTTTTGTAATAACGCGGAATAGGTTTCCCTTTAAAAAAAATCAATTCTCCGTAGTCCCCTCGCGCAAAGCAGCCTGATCTTCGGTACGAAAATCTCAGTAACTCCACATTTTTTTAATAAACAAAAAATATCGGCTTATGCTACGATTATATGTAGGTAAGTTTAAAATACAGACCATAACATCCAAGTTATCTATACTATATCTGAGAAAATAATTATTTAGTTGTAAACAAAATTTCACCACTTTATCTAAATTACATAAATCTTAATTCGTATGGAATAAGGTCCAATTTGCATCTTTATTTAGATTCGGTTTAGACAACAGTGTGGAACAAGAACTCAAGCCACGCCTGTCCACGTTCAGGCGCCGTAGAGAGTGGATGTCTACGTCGCTTTGCACTCGATTATAAAAAAAACATCGCTGTAGGAATACGTATACACTTCACAAAACGTATTATTCGTTTCGAAAAACTAACCAATTTATTTGTGTTTTATATTTCTTGTAGTAAGAGACACTGTGATTAGATTGAAACAAAAATTCTAAGTTTGAATGCTTATTCTGTTGTTTCCTCAAAGTTATTATTAGGTTAGTTTTTTATGTTTCGATTTTAGATGGACTTCAGGAACTATTATGGAACTCCTTGACTGGTAGAAATAGATATGTCGTGTTTGTACTCGTTTTGTTATCAGTAACAAGAGCTTACCTCAGGACTGAACAAAATGATGGTCATATAATAGTCATATAATTAGAAACACTTATATCTTCAACGTACAAATGTTCGTAAAAAATATACACACTCAATAATTAATAATCATGTAATAATATGGCCACCCAAAAAAAAAACTCATTAAATGCATAAAATATAAAACATATCTTACTTTTAATTACAAAATGAGTCTTACACATTTAGGAGTTTATTTTCTGTTACTGGCCGCTTGGACGCCCAATTAGAAACATTTAAAAAAAGCATCCATAGCTCGTTCTTTTTATGAAATTGCAGAATAACATTTTTTTTTGGCTTTTTCTATTATTTTCGCGGCAATTCAAAATTTAATCTGAATTTTATTTTGTTCAAAATGGGCAAAAATAAAAGTTGGGACGCGTCAACTAGGCAAATAATTGTTAATTTACATATAGATCACTAGCTGTACCCGCAGTTCTGCACGCGTTTTTTTAAATCGTATTAAAGAATAATAAAATTGTGAGACTATGTACAATTATAGAAATGCTCTTTAAAGACAATTGTAAGTACGACGCGCACGCCACTAAAAGTAACATGTAACGATATATAAATACTAACAGCGTACCAAATGAGGTTTGTCACAGCAACATATTTGGAACCTTAACCCACCATATAACTACCTCAGTGCTCACTTACACTGTATAAGGACCTAATGAAACAATAACTTAAAATATTATTATAAAGATTTACATTAACATTACATTTAATATACATTGCCATTATTATAATTAAGATTTTGTGACTATACAAAAAATAAACGCTTGTCTGTTCCTCAAGAAATTGTATTATGGAACTCTTTACGTAATACGTTTATAATCTAAGATCTTATTAGGAAGACCTCTATATCATTAAAGTTGTTAATAATTATAATGTCGAATTGTAAGCAATAAGCTGATAATTATGTCTAATATTAAAAATAAAGAATTAGTTGAAATTTTGCTAAATTTCATGCAGACAAAGTCACGGGTAACAGCTAATCTAAAATAGAATAACCTAAATTACTTTTTATAAGGTTCGCAATCTACCAGTGAATGCCTACCAGTGAAAATCGGTCTAAACGTTTTGGAGAAAGCACTGTAGGCGAAGCCACGGTTAACACCTAGTATGAACTAAAATTGTCTAAATTACTTTTTGTAAAGTCAGCTATCTGACAGTGAAAGTCTCGTGAAAACCGGTCTAACCGTTTTGAAGATAGTACTGCGGGCGAAGCCACGATTAACAGCTAGTCTAAATTAAAATAGACTAAATCACTTTTTATAATGTCCGCTATCTGCTGGTGAAAGTCCCGTAAAAACGGTCGAACCGTTTTGGAGATAGTACTACGGACGAAGCCACGGTTAACAGCTATGTTTAAATTAAAATTGCCTAAATTACTTTTTATAAGATCAGCTATTTGCCAGTGAAAATGTAAACCAGTCAAACCGTTTTGGAGATAGCACTACGGGCAAAGCGACGGTTAATAGCTAGTATAAACTAAAATTGCTGGAATCACTTTTTATAGGGTCAGCTATCTGCCAGTGAAAGTTTTGTGAAGATCAGTCCAACCGTTTTGGAGATAACGTTGCGAGCGAAGCCACGGTTAACGGCTAGTATAAATTAAAATTGCTTAAATTACTTTTTATAAAGTCAGCTATCTGCCAGTGAAAGTCCCGTGAAAATCGGTACAACCGTTTTGAAGACATCATTGCGGACGAAGTCACGGTTAAAGGCTAGTCTAATTTAAAGTACCCTAAGTAACCCGCTGTAATTTTTTCTATCTGCCAGTGAAATTTCCGTCAAAATCGGTCCAGCAGTTTCGGAGATTAGCCGGAACAAACAGACAGACAGACCGACAAAAATTTTAAAAATTGCATTTTTGTTATCAGTTGCGTGTATACTTTCACACCCAATCAGTAAAAAAATGTTATTTTGATATTACATACAGACACTTCATTTTTATTATATGTATAGAAGAAGATATAGATAACCACTTATCTATATCTATAAAGAAAGTATAACTTAAACGTACAAATGTTCGTAAAAAATATACACATTCAATAATTAATAATCATGCAATAATATAGCCACTCAAATAAAAAACGATCATTTACAACGTGACACCTTCACCTAGTATGACCCTAAGAAACGATCATTTACAACGTGACACCTTCACCTAGTATGACCCTAAGAAACGATCATTTACAACGTGACACCTTCATCTAGTATGACCCTAAGAAACGATCATTTACAACGTGACACCTTCATCTAGTATGACCCTAAGAAACGATCATTTACAACGTGAGACTTTCACCTAGTATGACCCTAAGAAACGATCATTTACAACGTGACACCTTCACCTAGTATGACCCTAAGAAATGATCATTTACAACGTGACACCTTCACCTAGTATGACCCTAAGAAACGATCATTTACAACGTGACACCTTCACCTAGTATGACCCTAAGAAACGATCATTTACAACGTGACACCTTCACCTAGTATGACCCCAAGAAACGATCATTTACAACGTGAGACCTTCACCTAGTATGACCCTAAGAAATGATCATTTACAACGTGACACCTTCACCTAGTATGACCCTAAGAAACGATCATTTACAACGTGACACCTTCACCTAGTATGACCCCAAGAAACGATCATTTACAACGTGAGACCTTCACCTAGTATGACCCCAAGAAACGATCATTTACAACGTGACACCTTCACCTAGTATGACCCTAAGAAACGATCATTTACAACGTGACACCTTCACCTAGTATGACCCCAAGAAACGATAATTTACAACGTGACACCACCTAGTATGACCCCAAGAAACGATCATTTACAACGTGACACCGTCACCTAGTATGACCCTAAGAAACGATCATTTACAACGTGACACCTTCACCTAGTGTGACCCCAAGAAACGATCATTTACAACGTGACACCTTCACCTAGTATAACCCCAAGAAACGATCATTTACAACGTGACACCTTCACCTAGTATGACCCTAAGAAATGATCATTTACAACGTGACACCTTCACCTAGTATGACCCCAAGAAACGATCATTTACAACGTGACACCTTCACCTAGTATGACCCCAAGAAACGATCATTTACAACGTGACACCTTCACCTAGTATGACCCCAAGAAACGATCATTTACAACGTGACACCTTCACCTAGTATGACCCCAAGAAACGATCATTTATTTTGCTACTGTGGGATTCAATATAACAAAAAGTAGAACATCAATAATAAGAAAATATTGTAATGTTTTTTTGTAAAAGTATCAAAGTCGTTTCCCGTGAGTTACATTTTTTCCAAATTATCGTTGTCGGTATAAAGGTGAGCTGTGCATTTGTAGTAGTATGACTCGAGGCCAAAACGAATCGCGTAAAATTGAGAGCGCGTCCTTAATACATTCAAATGTTTTTATTAATAACTGTTTTTTTTTACATGAGATTCCCCGCGGAGAAGACGCGGTCACAGCTAGTAAATAAATAAATGTCGGAGGATATATGCAAATAGACAACAAGGTCGTACCGTGGCGAGCGTAGCTATTGTATTATCGACCACTTCATTGCCGCTGTGTATTGGAGTTATCGGCGTCGAGTGCGACTGCTTGCCGGTGTTCCCGAACCCAGTGTACCGGCTGCTGCCGTACTCGCTACTGCACATCAAATCAACAACATCATTTAACACTACGTTCAAATACAGGAAGACATTTTTTACTCGCTACTCACTGATAGCTGATGTTATTCTCGGAACCGCTGCTCTGAAACATGCCGTCTCCTGAGGAATAGAATTCACGAGCTTGCGACTCCGTAGGCTTCTCTATCGACTCCGGCTTGTAATCCGAGGGGCTCCAAGATCGCCCTTCAGCCAGAGCAGCAATCTGAAAATAACATATGCAGGTATCAAATCAAATGTACCTATTTGTCAATATTGAGCACCGACGAATAAGACTAGCAATCATATTTAATGCCCAAAGTTCGCACTCTATGGATTTGATTCTTCTTCTTGATAGAGTAAAATCTACAACCGTCAAAACCAAAGCGTATCAAGTAATTTAGTCTGTATTTAACCATTGAATTGAGTCATCTTAGAATGTCTTTGTAAAGATTATATCAAAATTTTAATCCAACACGTATTTATTTATTATATTATTTTTCATAATATTGCTAATTTGTTGTGCGTAAATGAAATTAATTATCAAAAACGATAAATGTAAATTAGTTCTCACTTACACTATATAAGAAAATAATGAAAATATTAAGCTATATATTAGGTCTTTACCTATGAAATTGCCGTTTTGTATGAAACAATTTAAACGAATTTTTTTTCATGTATTTTTTATTTGTATTAATCGAAGTAATCGCCCATGCAATCAATGCATCTTTGCCAACGCAGTGGCAGTTTACTGATGCCCTTCTTAAAGAAATCAGCTGGACGGGAGGCAACAAATTCTTCAAAGTCATTTTATACTGCCTCTCGGGTATTGAATTTTTTTCCCGCCAAGGAGTTATCCAAATTCTGGAAAAAGTAGTAGTCTGTAGGCGCAAGGTCTGATGAGTAGGGCGGATGACGGAGAACTTCCAACCCCAGTTCTTGCAACTTGGAGACCGTCTGCTGTGCAGTATGAGGTCGCGCGTTGTCGTGCAGGAGCAGCGGAGACGAGCGATTGACCAATGCTGGTTGGAGATGTGCCAGCTTCTCCATTATTGTGTTCAGTTCTTCACAGTAGACATCTGCAGTAATGCTCAACCCGTTTGGTAAGAAGCTGTGATGAATCACACCGGCGCTAGACCATCAGACAGTGACCATCAGTTTTATAGGGGTAAGTTTTCGTTTAAGGCATTGTTTAGGTGCTGAACCAGGATCCAACCACTTGCTGAGCGCTAGCGGTTATCAAACAGAATCCATTTTTCATCGCAGGTAACAATGCGGTTTAAAATTCCTTCATTTGTGTGTCTGTTGAGCAGTGCAAGGCATGTCTCGACGCGTACTTCGCGCTGACGATCATTCAGTTCGTGGGGCACCCATTTGTCAAGCTTTTTTACCTTGCCAATTTGACGCAAATGGACCAATATTGTTTTGACGCTAACGTCGAAAGCTGCTGCTAATTCAGCCGTAGATTGTGTGTCATCAGCTTCCACAATCGCCTTTAATTCGTCATTGTCGACTAAAGTCTTCGGACGACCGCGAGGTTCATTTTTCAGGTCGAAATTCCCAGAACAGAAGCAAGCAGACCAATAACAGGTGGTGTGTTGGTTTGTAGTGTTAGCTCCGTAAACGTCGTTGATGTTGCGTGCCGCTTGTGGCGCGTTGCTGCGATGACGGTACCCATATTCCATAATTACTCGAATTTTTAACGTATCCATGATGACAAAAAAGATTGAAATGCGATGAAAATGTAACACTAATCAATAAACAAATGACTACTTTTGGAAAAAGAATTCCATGTTTTTAAAATAAAATTAATTTGAAATTAGAATTTTTAGCCAAACAAAAATTATTTTGATTTGAAATGACCAGTACTGCAGAACGGCAATTTCATAGGTAAAGACCTATTATTATCAAACAATATGACTTTCAATTATATTCTTGGAGTCCAGTACAGCGCACGTCTCACGCGCATATTTACAGTAAACAACATATTTTGATCAATTTCACACAGACGAATGCACGGGTAACAGTTCATCACTACATAGTGTAAAACAAAGTCCTCTGTCGCGTCTGTCTGTACGTCTCTTCACGATAAGCTCAAAAACTACAGAATGCATTTTCATGTCGTTTTCACCAATATATAATATGATTCTTGGGAAAGGTGTAGGTATAAATTGTCTTATTATCAGGGCGGGCAACGTCTGCCGAACCCGCTAGCTTAAAATAAAATAGCTCATTAGTTAGTTATTTGCTAGTAAAATTCCCGTCCAAATAGGTCCAGCCATTTCGGAGATTACCCGGATTAAACAAACTAGAAACAGACAGATATATAGAGGGATTAAAAAAAATGTTGTTATTTGTAGCCATATGCATTCACCAAAAACTATTTATTTTAATATTACATACACACACTTTATTTCTTACTTTTTGTCTGTACATAGAAGCTGCCTTGGTGCTGTACTTCTGCGAAATGGTCATCCCAGCTTTATAATCGGGTTGCGCTTCCAAGAATTCTCTTGCTTTAGCATTCCCGCCGACCTGTAACAAATATATCATTGTATCAGTAAATCATCAAACGATTAATTCTTCCAAGCGATAATAGTGTAGTTCAAAGATATGGCAGCCACCACAACATCATCAGCTTTGTTGTCGATAACTATTACTTATAACGACTACTACTTATACTTATATTAATTATAACGATACTTATACAAACCAATGTCAATAATAAAAGGATCAAAATCATAACATCACTATACAATAAAGCATTTTCCTTTATAGAAAAAAATATATAGCTAAAGTGAAACAGCTATTTACAATTTTTAAAAAGAAAAATTATAGAGCACATTTAGTAAAGTAATTTAGTAATACCTTTTAAGTTATACTAGTGGGCGCCCTGTGGTCGACATTCGGCCATAGTTCATTGATTTTTTTAAAGTTTCAACTTTATTGGGGTTCTTTTGTCAATAATCTATAATCAAAGGTTTTCATCATGGCTACTCAGTTATTTGCCACTTTTTTAAATTATACAAATATAAAAAAACTATGTCTAAATGAAAATTGAAATTAATTATAAATTTGAATTAAAAAACAGGCATTTGCATAAGGTGGTAAGGCTCTCGAATTGTAAGTAAATATAACTTTATGAAAATAATTTCATCGCAACTTACGACACAGATTTCAATTAATTTTACACGACACCATGGGTGGGTGGGTGGTATTTCTGGATGATATTGAATTAAATGTAGTCTGTACATTATAGTGAGTATAGGAATAGTGATACACCCAGTATCATCGTTTGGAAAAGTAATGGATACACAATAGAATCATATGATGAATCCAAAACAAAGATGTTTTAATACTATCATTAACTTTTGAAAATGAATTCACTTTTGTTCAAAATTCATCATCAACTGTACTAAATATAATTGCTACATCAGGTTGAACTGCATCATTGTAACCGCGGAGATCTAAGTCATAGATAACTTTTATGAGCAAACAAATTTTCTTATTTTAATTTTACATAGTGTTTATTGCCTCATTTTTTATTGAATCATCATTTGAAGTGATTTCACTATAAAAAATACTAAACATTATTAACCCCTCGACTTCCAAATGAGCCACATTAGGTCAAAATCACATTAGTGTGCTTGCAATAATACATTTATTTATATGATAATGTGATATATTATAAAGAGGTAATAAATACTCTTATTTATCCTCCACCTGCACAGGTGAAGTAGTTGCTATATTAGAAACTATCAAATATGTATTATCAGATAAACTAGATCAAACTATCATATTGAAAGATTCTCTAAGTTTTAAAATATTGACATTGACTTTGGTAACATTGCTTTACTCTTATGACAATATGAAGTGAAAGCAGTCCTGTCACCTAAAAATTTTGACATTCAATAAAACCAAAGAGAATAATAATTATTTCAGTGGTTTCATAAAGTTACTAAAAATAATTTTTTTATCAATTAATTATTAATGTATATTATGAATTTACATATTATATTATTATAAAATTAACTTAGTTTGATCAGTTGATTTCAAAGGTCATGTAAGGCATGCAACATCAGTCATGTTAAAAATACTGAAAAGGTAATTGGAACGTTAAACTAAAATGACTGATGTCAATAAGTCTTTCATTTACTTGTGTGTATATGTTGTGTAAAATTCAAGCAGTAGAATGAGTAATGCATATTTTAATTAATTTAATGTATTTCTAATTCATTTTATATAAAAAAAATAGCTGTCTACACTTCTCCTCCATATAAACTTTAACTATGCCAAATTTTACGTTCATCCGTTCACGCAATTCACTTAAAAAGGGATACAAAGTTTTGGCTTCACGTATTAATATATATGATTCTGAACATGTCGAAAGTATCAACGAGGTAAAACCAAACTTGAGCCTTGTAGGTAGGTTTTAACGAGGTAATGAGAACATAAAAAGGTAGATTGACAAATAATGTTAGATATCCCATGTCAAGAGTACAAAAATACAGGCCACATCCTATCACAATACATACGGAATATAAGACATATTAAGTTATAAAACTACATGGCTTGTTGAAACATAGATCTGAAATAACTCTCATATGCCTGGTTTCTGAGGTACTTTAATTATAGTTTATCTGTTCAATAGCGTTATCAGTTCGACAAACTTGTTAAATGGCGTTTCTGAACACAGAATCATACGATAAATGTCAGTAAAACTCAACGGACCATTTGACAGCTTAGCTTATGGATATCTTTTTTGAGTCAATAACTATTGGTAGTTTAACCGATTATCTCAAAAACCGGGCAATAACGACGTAATTCAAACCAATTAGTAAAAAAAATTGCTTTTCAAAGCGAAAAGATACCACTACCAGAAATTCTAGCACGAAACAAAAACTATTTAAAGATGAGGAAAATGTAATCATAACAGACGATTTAATGAAAAACTCTAATAGGATAGATATCCAAAATATATCCAAGTCAGCGTGGAGACGAGAGAAAATGATGTACACATATCCTAAAATGATTTAAGTGGAAATATGGCCTCAAATATTTTGAAGAACTGTGCTTTGGGTTTCCATGTAAATAAGTGAAAAAATATTATAAAAATCATGGTTTTAATAGTAATTTATTGTTATCAGGGTAGTAAGTATAGAGAATTTCATCACAATATTTAATTACGTCGAATACTGGTTCCCTGCTGTGAACAATTCAAATTGCGATATCATTAATCTATACATATAATAAAAATGAAGTGTCTGTATGTAATATCAAAATATTATTATTTTTACTGATTGGGTATGAAAGAATGCATGCTACTGATAACATACATGCAATTTTTAAAATTTTTGTCGGTCTATCTGTCTGTCTGTCTGTTTGTTCCGTGTAATCTCCGAAACGGCTAGATCGATTTTGACGGGAATTTCACTGGTAGATAGCTGAAATTACAGCAGGTTACTTAGGCTACTCTAAATTAAACTAGCTGTTAACCGTGGCTTCGCCCGCAATTCTATCTCCAAAACGGTTAGACCGGTCTTCACGAAACTTTCATTGAAAGATATCGGACCTTATAAAAAGTAATTCAAGCAATTTTAGTTTATACTAGCTGTTAACCGTAGCTTCGCTCGCAGTGCTATCTCCAAAACGGTTCGACCGATCTTCACATAACTTTCACTGGTAGATAGCTGACCTTGTAAAAAGTAATTCAAGCAATTTTAGTTTATACTAGCTGTTAACCATGGCTTCACCCGCAGTGTGATCTCCAACACGGTTAGACTGGTTTTCACGAGACTTTCACTGGCAGATAGCCGACTTTACAAAAAGTAATTTGGGCAATTTTAGTTTATACTAGCTGTTAATCGTAGTTTCGCTCACAGTACTTTCTCCAAAACGGTTAGACCAATTTAAACGGGACTTTCACTGGCAGATAGCGGACCTTATTAAAAGTACTTTAATTTATTTTAATTCAGACTAGCTGTTAACCGGGGCTTTGCCCGCTGTGCTATCACCAAAACGGTTAGACCGATTTTCACGGGACTTTCACTGGCAGATAGCGAACTTTGTCTGCATGAAATTTAGCAAGATTTCAACTCATTCTTTATTTTTAATAAAAGAAATAATTATAAGCTTATTGTTTACAATTCGACATTATAATTTTTAATAACATTAATGATATACAGGTCTTCCTAATAAGATCTTAGATTATAAACGTTTTACCTAAAGAGTTCCATATTACGATTTCTTGCGGAACAGACAAGCGTTTATTTTTTGTATAGTCACAAAATCTTAATTGTAATAATGGCAATGTATATTAAACGTAATGTAAATGTAAATCTTTACAATAATATTTTAAGTTATTGTTTTATTAGTTCCTTATACAGTGTAAGTGAGCACTGAGGTAGTTATATGGTGGGTTAAGGTTCCAAATATGTTGCTGATGACAAACCTCATTCGGCACGCTCTTTGTATTTATATATCTAATGTACACGTTACATGTTACTTTTAGTGGCGTGCGCGTCGAACTACAATTGTTTTTAAAGAGCATTTCTGTAATTGTACATAATCTCATAATTTTATAATTCTTTAATACGATTTTAAAAAAACGCTTGCGGAGCTGCGGGTACAGCTAGCAAGAAATAAATAAGAACACGAACTATTTTTATCCAGTTTAAAGAATCACAATTCCATTTCGTCGAACTCCGAGCTTTAATGAGTAGATTTTTTGGAATTTCACTTAATTTCGTTGAAAAAAATTTTAAAAAGTTTCGCAATTTCTTATAGAAAACTCGATATTCATTCAATTTAATGGATTCAAGAATGAGTAACTTTACGAAATTGTTTCGTAAATTAAGCTTGAGAACATACAAATAATACAATACAACAATACAATACAAATAATAAATAATACAAATAAAACTTTTGTGTAATAAATTTTGTAAACAAATTTCGAAATAAAAATTTATACAATTTATTTTCTGAGAAAACGTAACGACGCGATGGACCTAAAATAACCACAATTTTGAAACCAACTCTTAATGTATAAAATATTCTATAAATATTGTTTTTTATAAGTCTAATGATAATCTATACTATAATAAAACTGTAACAAAGCCAAATCTGTACATTAAATATTTTTTTTAAATTTTGTTCGGGGTAGACTTTGTTATCGATATAGAAGCCAAAAATAATCCTTTTACAATTTTTGTCTGTCTGTCTGTCTGTCTGTCTTTCTGTCCCTGTGAACACGCATCACGCTGAAACTACTGGACCGATTTTAACGAAACTTGACACATTAATACCTAATATTACAAGGTTACATTTAGGATACTTTTTGTCCCATAAAACGCAAGGGGTTCTCCAGGATATCGAAAGACAAAAAATTGTACTTAATGTAACTAGACTTTTTTGCGACACCTTAGTACAAGAGCCAGCAACGTTGGAAGAACGAGAATTTTAGAAAAGCTGGTTCTTTTATATGAAGATAAAAGCTTGTCCGCTATCTCGAGGATCACTCGTTGATTAATGATCGGCAATATGGCTTTCGCCAAAACCGATCAACGGGTGATCTTCTGGCCTACGTACTGCACCGCTGGGGAGAGGCAATTGACAAACACGGCGAGGCCTTGGCAATCAGTCTCGACGTTGCCAAAGCCTTCGATAGGGTCTGGCACCGTGGTCTTCTGTCCAAGCTTCCGGCATACGGTCTCCCCGACAAGTTATGCAAATGGATCTCTGGCTTTCTACATGAGCGCAGAATTCGTGTCCTTGTCGATGGATGTGATTCGCAGCTCATGTCAGTAAATGCGGGAGTTCCTCAAGGCTCTGTACTTTCACCTACTCTGTTTCTTCTGCATATTAATGATATGTTGCCTTTAGGCCATATTCATT